>SZWC01018275.1:9655-29087 GCA_023375785.1 Penium margaritaceum
CGTCGACGACGACGACGACGACGACGACGACGACGAGTCGTCGACGACGACGACGACGACGACGACGACGACGATGACGACGACGACGACGACGACGACGACGACGACAACGGCGACGACGACGACGACGACGATGACGACAACAACGACGACGACGACAACAACGACGACGACAACGACAACGACAACAACGACGACGACGACGACGACCACAACCACAACTACGACCACGACCACGACGATGACGACGAAGACGACGGCTGCGGTGGCAACGGCGGCGGTGGGAGTGGAGGCAAAAGAAACAAGAATGACGACAAGAGTGGCCACGACGACAACGACAGCGCCACGGCAACAAGGACGAGGACGGAATGAGGACTCGAGGACAACAACGAAGGCAACAAGGACAGCGACACTACCACGACCGTTGACGATGGTGGCAGGGGCGGGACAACGTCAATAACAATGGCAACAGCAGCAGCCACAACGAGGACGATCCAACAACGATGACAACAATCACGACAACCATGGCGATGGAAGACGCCAAAAACTGTGATGACCACATGCTGACATCACCTCTGGCCATGACACCAACCCTAATGCTGATTCTGCCACCACTGAGAAAAGGCCTGGCATGGGTGGCCGCACCGGCATCAGTAACGACAACCGTGACAGCAGCAGCACTGAAAGCAGCAGTCGCAGGGGCGGTGTCGGGAAGAAGAACGGAGGTGATGACACAACAGTGGTGACACTAGCAGAAGCAATGGTGGCAGCATCGGCGGTGGGGGGAACGGGAAAGGGTGACGGTAAGAGCAAGGACGACCGCAAGAATCAGGACTACAGAGAGGAGGAGGAGGAGGGAGGGCGAGGTGGTGGTGGTGTTGGTGGTGGTGGTTGTGGTGGTGCTGCTGCTGCTGCTGCTGCTGCTGGCCTTGGTGCTGGCGGTGCTGGTGCTGGTGATAGTGGTGCTGCTGCTGGTGATAGTGGTGCTGCTGCTGGTGATGGTGGTGCTGCTGCTGCTGCTGCTGTTGGTGCTAGTGCTGCCAGTGGTGCTGCTGGTGGTGCTCCTAGTGCTGGCTGCGGTCGTGGTGGTGGTGGCGGTGCTGGTCGTAAGGGTGCTGGTGCTGCTGCTGGTGCTGATGCTGGTGGTAGTGGTGCTGGCAGTGCTGCTACTGGTGCTGTTGGTGCTTCTGGTGGTGGTGCTCGTGGTGCTGCTCGTGGTGCTGCTCCTGATGGTGCTGCTGGTGATGGTGGCAATGGTGGTGCTGCTGGTGCTGGAGATGGTGCTGGTAGTGGTGCTGGTGGTTGTGGTGAGGAGGAAGAGGAAGCAGAGGACAAGATGGCAAGATCAGCAGTTCACTCTTGGCCTAAACAAGAAAGCCTTGTCATTTGGTCATGATGGTGATCGTGGGATTGCATTGCAATGACCACAACCAAACTAGACAAGGGACCGTGTGTTCCCTCAAGCGCTCAAAAGCGTCCGCCCAACGCCCCATCAGCCCGGCCACGCTCACGCCAACGCACCCGCACATCAGGGTCAGCCCCCGCATCGAGCAGTGCGAGGACGCATGGCAGATGGTTGCGCCACACCGCCACGTGCAGCGGCGTCACACCCAGCCGGTTGCTCACGTCCACTGCACATCGTCCCGCTCCGCCCACCCCACCACCAGACGCCAAAGATGACAGCGACGACGACGACAAGGACTTGCCACCTCCGCCGCCGCAGCTGCTGCCACCGAGGCCACTGTAGCCTCCCCCTGCTGCTGGCAGTAGAGTCCCCGATGCAGCAGCAGCTGCCGTGGCTTTCTTTGAGGGCGTGGATCCAGAAGCATGGCCTCCCGACGATGCAGCAGCAGCAGCAGCAGCGATGGCGCGTTCAAGGTCCCTGAGGTTGCCACGTCGGACGGCAGCGAACAGAAGGTCAGCTGCTGTCGCCGTTCCTGGTGTTACTGCCACGGCCGCAGAGGCATGTGCGGGGCTGAAGTTGGAGCCAGTGCTGCTGCTGCTAAAAGGCCCAACTCCTGAGCCCCTGGTGCCTGCCCTGCTGCCATCCACCGCGCCGCTGGCCATGGTCACGGAGGTGGGACTGCTGACCGGTGGGCTGACAGCTGTCGTCGCAACGAGGGGACACCGACGATTCCAGCCGATCCCCTCTATGGATGTTCAAAATCTTGCCCACGAACAACCTCGTTCCTGTGTGCTGCGACCGACAACCTCTTTCCTGTGTGTTGTGACCGACAACCTGTTTCCTGTGTGCTGCGACCGTGGCTGCTGCTGATGCTGCAGGTACTGATGCTGCTTTTGCCACTGCTGATTTCGGGTTGACGATCAAGGAGACACAAGGTGATCCTCCTCCTCCTCCTGCTGCCGCTGCAGCCGCCCCTGCTGCTGCCGTTGCTGCCGCTGCTGCTGCTGCTGCTGCTGCTGCTGCTGCTGCTGCTGCTGCTGATGCTGATGCTGATGCTGATGCGGATGCGGATGCGGATGCGGATGCGGATGCGGATGCTGATGCTGATGCTGATGGTGATAATGATGATGATGATGATGATGATGATGATGATGATGATGATGATGATGATGATGATGATGATGATGATGATGATGATGATGATGATGATGATGATGATGATGATGATGATGATGATGACGATGACGACGACGACGACGACGACGACGCCGACGACGACGACGACGACGACGCCGACGACGACGACGACGACGACGCCGACGACGACGACGACGACGACGCCGACGACGACGACGACGACGACGCCGACGACGACGACGACGACGACGCCGACGACGACGACGACGACGACGCCGACGACGACGACGACGACGACGCCGACGACGACGACGACGACGACGACGACGACGACGACGACGACGACGACGACGACGACGACGACGACGACGACGACGACGACGACGACGACGACGACGACGACGACGACGACGACGACGATGATGATACACTGCGGATGTACTTCAGGGACGGTTGCCTTCCACCCAACGAGATGCGCCAGCCCAATCTGTGCGAGCAGGAACGGAAGTCGAAGCCCAGTGCTTCACGCGGGGATCGGGAGCAAGTGCGCAACGTTAGGGCAAAAGAACCGCAGCTGGATCCGTTGGCGTCTCCATGGCGCGCTTGCTCGCTGACAAGGAGAGAGCAGCTTGCCAGGCTGCGATCGGGCAGAAGATGCCTGGCGCCGAGCTCAGAATGCCATTCATTTCCGAATCAAAACAGAATCAAGGAGTGGGCGTGCCAATCGCATCATCGGCCTCGATGCAAGTCCGAAATCATGCCTTAGGGTGCGTTTGGCCTCGGTCGACTCCAGGACACGGATTCACGGATACTCGAAAGTGCAACACGGATTCATACTTGGCATGCAGCGACTGGAAGCATCGACGGGGATCCCGGTCAAACGCTCCAATCGTGTTTACTTCCACGTCAACAGCCCAATCCAGGCGGCTCGGTTCTCCGTCTCTGGAGTAGGAATCCGTCTGGCCGTCTTGGCTTTCGGCCGAGGCCAAACGAACCCTTAGAGGGGCCGACCACATGGACAATAACTTGTGGCTGCAGGTTCGCCTGCTTGAAGTGCAGCATCTTCGGCCATGAGCCACTGCACTCGGCTGCTGCGGTGCACCCAGCGCTGCGAGGCAGTGAGGCACAAGTCAGCACAGGTCTGGACGCACAAGGGTTGACCAGCGTCCGGCATCCCGCCGGACTGGCCACAAGCAATTCGCCTGCAGATACTGCTGTGGCGACGAGGCCCAGTGCTTCGAAGGACAGTGGCTTGCTCAGTGTCTCCGCGGCACATGTGTGCCAGTAGACAGTTCCAAAGCCTCTCTGCAGCAGCTGCAGGTGCAGCGTGACCTACTGCCGCTGACGTCTCGTGTGCGCATCAGGTGACTTGCTGTTGCTGCTGATCTGCTCGTCGCTGGCAGCTTGCGGCAACCGCCAGGCTGCTGCGTTGCAGTCGGTCGAACTCCGCGGTCCCAGAGGAAGGGGTGAACGCGCTGAACACGTGGGCGAATCTTCCCGCGATTCCTGGAGCGGCTTTATGCTGGGTGGCCTGAGCCAGTGAAATGAGGTCATCAAGGCATAGGAACTCAAGGTCGAGGAGGCACTCTGACTCATATTTTACGCCCTCGTTCTTAACAGACAGGTAGTCGGGCAACCAGAACAAACCCAGGGGTTGAAAACGACCCTGCACACGCAGCATCGGGTGGAAAAGAATGAAGGCTTTGGTAAATCCACGAAAGGGTAAAATCCAAAGAGAACCATTGATTTCATTAGGGTTTATTAATATAAATTGAACACAGGCCAACGAGGCGAACAAAATCAGTAACGGCACTAGGCCCTTTTGCGGCTAACTTTTAGAATGGAGGTAGCACTGAGAAGATGTAGTCGAATGAGAGCTTTTGAATGGTTTCCTTAGCCATTTTGGCTGAAATTCGATGCTTCTGAAGTGAAAAACGTTTGTATGGCATTCTTGTGAACTTACATCGTAGACCGAACCATTCCACGTGGCAATCTTGTGTGGAATAGGACGTAAGCAGCGCTCTCTAGGGGTTCAGGAATTATGTGATGGATTTTCCATTGCAGCACTCCTCTTACCCAAATTCAGGCCGATGACTACTTTACGGGTTATAGTTGAAGTGGGCACTAGCATGTATGAATTTGTCCACACCTCACGTCCTTGAGATAGTAGCCTCGAGTCCTCAAGGCGCATGGAGTGCTTTTTAAGACCATTCCTATGCAAACGATGGTTCATACGTTACGTTCTTCCTCCTTGGCTTCGAACCTTCTCGGTCCGTCCTTGCTCGTGGCGGTTTGATTATTGCGTGCTTGACCATACACACCTTTCAAGAAAACATCCGCATAAAACACATCTTGCATCCTTTTCATCAAAAAACTCTCGCGCGCATTCACGCACAATCAACCACACTCCTGGGTGATTTTGGACCTCCAACTGCTTGCCTGCAACATCCCATGTTTAACACGTGGCCTTTTGGCTCTTGTCAAGATGATGTGTTCAAAGCCTTCGCAAGTTCTACACGAGTGTTGGTGTTTCTTAACCGAAGAACCACGACACAGGTATAACACTGTCATGCTTGATGCCTTCTAGTTCATGTTCAGCTAGTTATTGTGGTGACGCTTCCTCCCCCTTCTTCAAAAAACAACTCTTCGACCAACTTAGCGCGCGACTCTGCAAAAGCCGTCCAGTTCCATGCAACAATTTCACACGTCTTTTGTACATGATATCTCCCCAAAGACTGATGTGGATGTGGTACCCCCCCGCAACATTGTCAACGCAACTAATCCATGCTGTTGGACATCATCCCTGTTGGTTTGCCACCGCACGTTCATGACCACGTGTAGGTGAACCTGACCTCTTTGAGCACTTGTGGATTGGATCGCTAAACTCAACTGAACCCCAAAAATCCCATGTCACCTGTGTACTAGATCGATCATTAAAAGAGGTGTGGATTTACTGTAAGGTTTTGATTTGCGAAAGGATGTTGACGGGCAAGTGTTGCTACGGGACATAGTATTTCTATGCAGCAAGACGATGACATGTAACAAGGTTTTCATTTGCGACAAGCTTTTTATTGGTGACAAGGTGTTGACGTGCAACTAGGTGATGATTTGCCAAATGGTATTCAAATGAGCAAATGTGTTGGGGCAAGTTGGAATTGCGACAAGGGGTTCATCCGTAACAAGGTGTCGAGATGTAAAAAGGTGTTAACATGTAACAAGGTGTTGATTTTGTGATGTTCCTATTTACATCAAGGTGTTGAATTGTAATGGGGTGTTTGTACATGACAATGTGTTGATGTACAAAAGGTTTTGATTTGTGACAAGGTACGAATATGCTTCAAGGTGTTGATTTGCGCCGAGGTGTTGATATGCAGCAAGGTGTGGATACGAGTCATTGTACAATGTTGATCGTGTTGACTTGTGATAAGGTGTTCATTTGCAATGATGTGTTGAAGTAGGTCAAGGCATTGATTTGCAACGATGTCCTAATACTCAACAAGGTGTTGATTGGTAACGAGCTGTTCAGTCATGAAAATATGTTGATTGTGACTATGTTTATATTCACAATAAGATTTTGATTCGAGACAAGGTGTTGATACGCGATAGGGGGGTGATTTGCAGTGAGGTGCTGATACGCGACAAGGTGTTGATACCCACCAAGTTGTCGATTTGCAACAAGGTGTTCATGTGGGATAAGGTGTTGAATTGGAAGGAGGTGTTTATCCGTAAGAAAGTGATGATTTGTAACCAGGTTTTCATTCATGACAAGGTTATGATTTTTGGCAATCCATTATTTTCCGACAAGGTGTCAACATGTGACAAGGTGTGGATCTCAAGTAAGGCGTTGATTTAAGACAAGGCGTTGATACCCTACTGCTCTTGGATTTCGATATTAATTGTTTTTAAAATTGATTGAATGTGATGTGGTTTTTTGTTTAATGAATTCTACATGCCATATAAACAATTGAACTTGAATTTTATGTGGAAGGTTAAGGATTTGAAACTTAAATGATGTTTTTCTCCATATAAAACGTTGAAATAAAGGTACCATTTGGTGCAGATTCGACCATTACGGACTACCAAGATAATTAAAACCTGAAAAATCTCATCTAATTCATAGTTTTTATAATTCACAATTTTCCATTCGTTGAATTCCAAGAGCAGTATGGTATGTGACAATGTTTTATTGTATACTAAGGTGTTGAAATATGTCAAGGTGTTGGTATGAAACGGGTTTTTATTGGGGACAAAGTATAGATTGTGAACACGATATTGATATGGGACAAGATGTAAATGTACGTCAAGGTGTTCATTTGCAATAAGGTATTGCTAAACGAGAATAGGTCGAAATAGGACAGGGTGGAAAGATACAAACATTTGTTGTTCAACGAGGTGTTCATTTGTAACAAGGTGCTGGTATTAGATAGGGTGCTGATTTATGACAAGGTTTTGCCATTTGAAAATATGCTGGTTTCGGACACAGTGTGGATACGGGGCCAGGTGTTGATATGAAACAAGGCGTTGACTTACAACAAGGCATTGAATTGTGACAAAGTTCTTATGTGTGACGAGGTATTGATCTATGACAAGGTGTTGACAAGTACGCGGTGTTCATATGGAACACTGCGTAAATATGCTGGATTCGGACACAGCGTTGATATGGGGCCAGGTGTTGATAACTTTGATGTGTGGTAAGGTTCTCGTACGCAACCAGGTGTTGCATCTCAACAAAAAATTGCCATGTCACAATGCTTTACATGAATTAGGCTGTTTGTTTACGACAATGGTTTGATGTATGGAAACATACTTATATGTGACCATGCATTTTTACTCAACAGGGCGGCGATTTGTAACAAGGTGTCAGTTGATGCCAATGTTTTGTTTTGCAACAAAGTATTGATTTGAGACAAGGTTTTGATTTGCAGCAAGGTGTTCATTCACGACAAGTTGTTCATTTGTAATGAGATTGTTATATGTGAAAAAGGTGGTGATTTGCAACAAGGTGGTAATATACAACAAGGTGATAATTTGCAAAACTCAATCGATATGCAACAAGGTGTTCATTCATGACAAGGTGCTGACATGCAACAATGTGTTGATGAAAGACAAGGTGTTGGTTTGCAATAAGGCTGTGAATTTGCGACAAGGTTTTTTAAAAACAAGGTGTTGACTTGTTACAGGGTTTTGATTTTTGAGAAGAAATTGATTTGTAACACGGTGTTGATATGGGAAAAGATGGTGATACGGGACAAGGTGTTGACCTATGACAGGTCATTCTTGTGCAAAAAGGTGTTGATTGGGGACAAGATGTTTCTCTGTGACAACGCGTTGATATGCGACAACGTGTTCATTTGCGTCACGGTGTTGGTTTTTCTCGAGGTGTTTATATTCGAAAGGGGTTTTTTATTTATAGCAATGTGTTGATTTGTAGGAAGGTGTTGATATCAGTTGCGAGGTGTAGCAGATATATTTTTTTTCAAAGGTGTATGTATTCGAGAGGGTTTTATATTTATAGTAGTGTGTTGATTTGTGGGAAGGTGTTGATATGCAACAAGGTAATGATTTGTGTTGTGGTTTTGACTTGTGTCAAGGCGTTAATTTACAACAGGGTGTTGAACTGTGTCAAGGTGTTGGTTTCAAACAAGGTGTTAGTTATAAATAAACTCTTGATTCACGACAAGTTATTAATTCACGACAAGGTGGACCTGCAACAATGTCTCGCCATGGGACAAGGTGCTATTACATAACACAATTGTTCGATCACGACAAGGTGTCAACTCGCAACAAGGTATTGCTTCTTGAGAAGGTGTTCATACCCAAACCAATGTCCATTTATCACGAGTTGTTCATCTACAAAATGTTTTTATTTTTCAACAAGGTGCATATTTGCAAGAACGTGTTGTTTTGCTGTAGAAAATTTATTTTCAACGAGGTGTTCATTTGTAACAAGATGTCCAACTTGAAGAAGGTGTTGACCTGTGAACATGTTTTGATATACAATCCTTGTTTTACAATCCTTGTTCCCAAGGTTTTTATTTGTAACAAGGTGTTCATTTGAGGCAATCTGTTCATGTAAGAACATTATTTGACTTGCAACGAGGTGTTGATTGGCAACAAGGTGTGAACTTGCAACAAGGATTTGATGTGAGGCCAGGTATTGATAGGGGACAAAGTATTGATGTGGGGCAAGTTGCTTATTTGCGACAAGGTGTTGCTAGACAACAAGGTGTTGATATAGGACAAGGTGATGACATGCAGTAAGTGTTTCCTTTACAACAAGATGTTAATATATGGCAAGGTGTTGTTTTGCGACAAGTCGTTGATTGACGACAGGTTGTTGACATGCCTTCAGATGTTGGTTTGTAACAAGGTGTTGATTTGTAATGAGGTATTGATTTTTGACAAGGACTTGGTTAACAACAAAGTGATGATATGGGACAAGGAGCTTGCATGTGACAAGGCGTTGAAATGCAATGCAATGTTGACATGGGATGAGGTACTGAATTGCGACGTGGTGTTGATGCCTGACACTGCGTTGATTTGCACCAAGGTATTGATTTGGGACAATGTCTTTATACGAGGAATACGAGTTGTCATGTATATAATATTTTGATTTGTGACTAGGTTTTGATTCACGATAAGGCTGAGCTTTGCAATAAGGCGTCGAGATACTACAAGGTGTCTATAAGCTTCAAGGCTCTAATTTTCAACAAGGTAAAGTTTTATTGAAAGGTATTTATTTGCCACAAGGTGGTGATTTGCAACGAGGCAGTGCTACGAGACGATGTGTTGATCGACAACAAGGGTTTTTTCACATGTATTCATACACAACAATACGTTGATTTGCAACAAGGTGTTGATAAGCCGCAATGTGTTAATTTTAGACAAGTTGTTGGCATGTGACAAGCCATTTACACAAAACAAGATTTTGGTTTTCGATGAGGTGATCATCCATGTGCAACAATGTGTTCATTTACCACAAGATGTGGATTTGCCACAAGGTCCTGATTTGTAATAAGGTGGTGATAATTTAGAACATGATGTTAATTAGTGACAACGTTTTGAAATGTGGGAAGGGCCCTACTTGAGACAAAGTGTTCATATGCAAAAGGGTCTTGGCTTTCAACAAAGTGTTGATTTTAGACAAGTGTTAATGTGGGACACGTGTCTTCATTTGCAACGTAACGTTCATGTAGGATAGGTGCTGATTCTTGACAAGGCAATGCTTTTTGAGAAGGTATTCGTTTGCAAAGGAGGTGCTCATATGGGAGAATGTATTGGTGTGGAGCAAGTTATTGACATGGGAGAAGTCAAGGTAACGTTTTGCGACAAGGTGTTGATACTCCAGAGGTTTCCTTATATAAATGACCAATGGCCTTCCCCGTGAAACTGTGTATCAACAAGTGAATTGGGAAGTGAACAAACTAGCGAACATGGTCTGTTTGCAAAAAATACTGCATATCACATAGATCCCATTAATTTTTTCATCCTATAAAAGGCAAGTTCATCTGGAATTTTCTGACATGCAGTGATTGGATGTTTCTTGAGAAATGTTTGCGTGCAAAAATACACTTTTTGATACGCTGATCATGAAGTGTGTGAATTTGGAATGATTAAACATAACTCTTTCCTTATGCGACAGGGTATTGATTTGTAAGAGTGCATTGAGTTAATTCAAGGTGTTGATTTACAACAAGGTGCTGATACAAAAAGGCTTGGTGAAATGTGACAGTGTTACTACCTGCAGCAAGGTGTTGATTTTTAACAGTGTTTTACCTTGTAACAAGGTGTTGATATGTGACCAAGTGTTTGTTTGCTTCAAGGTATCTATTTGCAACTAGGTATTGATTTGTGAGTAAATGTTAATTTGTGACAGGGTCTTGTCCTGCATCATTTACGATGAGCTGTTGATATGGGATGTACAGTTCTCAAATGGTGTTGCTTTTTGGATAAGGTGTTGACATGCGACAACGCTTTCATTCGAGGCCATGTCCTATATCGACACCTTGATCCATATCAAGATCTCATTGCCAAGCAACGCATTGTCACAATTTAAAATGTCTTCCTCTGTCAACACCATCTTTCACATCAGAACCTGACAAATAGTTACTTGCCGTTGAAACAACACCTTGATGCAATGCAGCACCTAAATGCAAGCAATACCTTCTTCCAAAGTAACACCTCGTTGCAAATCAACATCTTGTCACAAATTTACACCTTGTGGCCAGTGAACATCTTGTTGTAAACCAACATGGTGTTACAAATAAACACCCTTTCACAAAGAAATGCCTTGATATGAACAAAATAGGTTTCCTATACCAGTGTGTCACATTGTCGTAAATCAACACCTTGTTGCAAATTAAGATGTTGTCACCAATCATCAACTTGTCATATATCAACATGTTACATGTAAACACCTTGTCCTTGAATGACACATTGTTCCAATTTGATTGTGAGTAGATACAAAGTCGCAAATCAAAACATTGTTGCAAAACAATTATTTGTTGTAGTTTATCATGTTATCAATCAACGCATTGTCACATAACCGGTACCCATTTTCAAATCAAAATCTCATTATGAATCGACACCTTGTTGCAAATGAGCACTTTTTCCCTTTTTTAATCATCATCGCATATCAACAACCTGTTACAAATCAACATACTTATAAGCATGAACACCTTGTCGCAAATCAACACCTTTGAAAAAGTCAAAACCTTGTCGCAAATCAACAGCTTGTTCAAAACCAGCACCTTTTCACAAATGAAAACCTTCTTGATCTCCAATGAGGTGTTGATCTGGGACACGGCATTATGTGTCAAGATGCTACAACAAGATGTTGGTGTGTAACGAGGTATTAATTTGAAACAAGGCGCTGATTAAAGGCAAAATGCTAATATGGAACATGGTGTTGGTGTGCGATAAGGTGTTGATAGGCAACAACAAGGTGTTCATTTGTAATAATGTATTCATTTACAAAAAGACGAGTCATGGAAAAGTTTAAATATGCAAGAAAGCTTCGATTTGAAAGAAGGCCTTGATGTAGAGCAAGGTGTTCTTTTGTAACAAGGTACCGGTTTCTGGCAAGATTCTGATCAAAAACAAGTTGCTAGTGTCCCATAACAAAAATGCTTTTGGTATGGGACAACGTGTTGATATGGAACATGCTATTGATACGGGAAAAGCTATTGACTTGTGACACGTTGTTGGCAAAGGGGAAAAGATATTGAGATGACAAGGTATTGAGATCTAAAGGCATTCATATGTGACAAGGTGATGATATGCAATGACAAGGTGTTGGAGTTGATTAGCAACAAGGTGTTGATTTATCACAAGGTGTTCGTTTTCAAGAAGGTGCTCATTTGTGAGAAGGATTTGATTTGCAATGAGGTGTTGATTTACAACTAGGTCTATGTTTTACATAATGTGTTCATTTGCAACAAGGTGGTGATGTCAGATAAGATATCGGTATGGGACCAGGTGAGAGTTGGACATTTGCAAAGCTGTGATGATTTGTAACAAGGTATTGAGATACAAATATGTCTTGAAAGAAGACGAAGAACTCATTTGCAACAAGGTGTTTTTTACAACAAGGTCCCATATCAAAAATGAAACCCTCATCACCATCTTGACCCATCTGAATACCTCATCGGAAATCAAAACCTTGTTCACAAACAAAATACTTGTTATTGAGTCAACATATTGTCGCAAGTCAATACCTAGCTGTAAATTGACACCCTTTCACAAGTTAACACTTCATATGTAATGAGAACCGTGAGACAAATCAACACCTCGTAACCAATCACCACCTTGTCATAAATTAGCCAAATTATCACAAATTAACATTTTCTCACAAATGAACACACTTTTTTCAAATCAAAATCCTGTCCGTATTGATACATTGTCACAACTCAACCCTTACCTACAAATCACCACCTTGTGACGTATTAACACCTCTTTACAAGTGAACACCTTGTCACCAGTCAACACCATGTCAGATGTAACACCTTGTTGCACATCAACTTTTTTTCATAACGGATTAATTCCCTTGTACCCACCTTTTGAGCGTCAAAGTTCTCGAATACCCACTTTGTACACAAAACAACCACAATACCCACTCGTTTTAACTGGTGACTGAATTGTCCAGAAAACGCGAATAGCGAGTAACCGTGACCGAAGTACCCATCTTGAAAAATCATGACTACAATACCGGTTTTATATGTATGTTCTAGGAGCCGTGGGTAGTATATAAATAGTATTTTAGGATTCTACAGATTCATCACAATTCCTTTTTTTTTCAGCTTACATGGGTTGCGACAGCGAATATAACAGGACAAATGTAATGTTTCCATTTTTTCCAGAATATTGAACAATATGGTCGCCTTTCGTAGCGAGTTTTAGCTGGGGTCCTTATTTCAAAGTTACCGTCCGATGTCATCTCCACAACCTGGCTATTTCGCATCGTTCAGCTTGTTCTTGCATTCAGCGGGTGGGGTTCGCCTGCCGATATGGGCAGCCGTGCTTGAGTATGGTCGAATGGTGGTCCACTCACTTCTTTGCACACTAAGCGAAAAAAAAAACTGCACGTTGCACGGGACATTGCACGTCGGAACGACTTAAGCGAGGCCAGCGACGTCGGCCCTTTTCTTCAACTTTCAACAGCTAGCGTTCAGAAAGGTACTGTTTATATCGTTGTAGCGACTTTGCTCTAATGATACGATTCTCTGCTAATACTCGAGACATTAGATTGTCCTATCCGACGGCAGCTCGTCAACCTTAACATACGCTCATTAATCACAAAAAACATCGTACATACTAGAATATAGTAGTTCTTCGTAGAAGTGATCAAAACATGACCCATACATAAGTATTGCACATATAAATGACACAAATGTCTATCTCTCTGTAAACTTGCTTCGTCGTGGTTCGTAGGATTGTAACATCTAACAGCTCGAGGGTTCTCTCGACTGTTCGGTCGACATAGCTGGATTTTGCTTAAGATGGTTGACCTCTTTTGAAAAAAATATACTCGGACGACCTCGTCGATCTTGCTTCCGTTCTCCCGGCGTACGATGCATAGTGCGATTGACGTTCAAGAAAGGGAGGCTTATCTTGCTTGTAGTGTCCTGTCTCTCGCACTTCCAAAGCAAGCCTTTTCCTTTGTTCCTTGTCTAGCACTGCACGAGATATGGAACAAAAGAAGATAGGGCGACGAGCTCGTATTCATCTTTATGTCTCGAGAGCTCTACAAACATTCGGAGAAAGAATTTCAATATCTCCATCGGGGGATGTGACAAACCCCAATCGTTTGACGTACAATGGCAGATAAATATCGTGTTATCGATATTTCCTCACATAGAATAGTCCCCCAACAATGACGACTATTATGCGCTGATCGATTGTCATCGAACAGCCGAAGCTGGTTTTTATGGGCATGTTGGAAGTAAAGGAAGGAACATCAATACCTTTTCAACATTAAGAATAGGTCCTCAAAATGCAATGTCACTTGTGACAGGGATGACGTGGGCCCTGTTCTACAGGATTTGCGATGTTTAGGAGTTCGAGCCTTGGACATCCGCTCGTCACGTTTAGTGACGAGCGGATGTCCAAAGTGGGTATCGGAGTCAGCCCGTAAGAAGTGGGTAAAGTGTGCTGCATTTTTTGACTTTGGACATTGTGCGCACCAGTTAAAAGGTGTGGGGAAAACGGAAGGGACCTGGCAAAAAGTGGGCATACCAGTCATCTTCTCCCACGACAAGACAATACGTAAATGAAATTCTCAACCGTGGATAACCTACGCATAACGTTTTCAAATGGTGGGGTAAAAGGAAACCCCCCTTTTCATAAACGAGCACCTTATTAATCTCAATTGCTTGTCAGAAAGTAAAACCTTGTCCCAAATCAGCACCTTGTCGCAAATCAACAACGTGTCCCATATCAACACCTTGTTGCAAATCAATGCATGATTATATATCAGAACCATGTAAGAATAAACACCTTGTCTGTAAAAAAAACCCCTCGTCCCAAATCAACACCATGTCACAAATCAACACCTTGCTACATATCAACACCATTTTATAGAACCAACACCTTGTCAGCTATCCACACTTTGTCACAAATTAACACCTTGTTACATATCAAACCCCGTCGCAAATCAACATCTTGTTGTAAATATACACCTTGCTGCAAATGAACTCCTTATTCCAAATTCACCCTGTAAAAAATGAACATCTTGCCACAGATGAGCACCTTGTGGCAAAAAACACCCTTTTCTCAAATCAACACCCTCTTGCAAGTAAACACCTTGTTTACTATCAACGCGTTGTTTCTGATGAAAAACTTATCACGAAGTAACACCTTGTCGTGTAACAACACACTGTTGCAAATCAAAACCCTATTGCATATTAAAACATTCCCATTAACGAACACCATGTCGCACATCAAAACATTTTTGCAGATCAATGCCTTGTTGTGAACAAACACCTTGTTGTAGATAAACACCTTGTTGTAAATTAACACATTGTCATAGGTAAACACCGTGTTNTGTAACAACACACTGTTGCAAATCAAAACCCTATTGCATATTAAAACATTCCCATTAACGAACACCATGTCGCACATCAAAACATTTTTGCAGATCAATGCCTTGTTGTGAACAAACACCTTGTTGTAGATAAACACCTTGTTGTAAATTAACACATTGTCATAGGTAAACACCGTGTTATAGAATAACAACTCGTCGTGTATAACACCTTTTAGTATCTGAACACACGGTTGCAATCCAATAACTTGTCAAAATTCATCATTTTGTTTCATATCAATACCCTATCCCTATAAAACACCTTGTTCCACAACAACACCTTGCCGCAAATCAATACCTTGGCATGCAAGGATGCGGTGGCAGCTACAATGGCTACATAGTGAATGCGCTTGTTTGAAGGGTAATCCACAAGTCAGTGAGCCGCTGGGCGGTGAGCTCACACAAGCCTCTGATGCCTAGAGGCAAATTGGGTGAATTGGCTAAGCAGCAAGGCACGCATGTTGGGACTTCTTCACCACATGGAGTTTATCAGTGAAATCAGGTTTGAGGCCGTTGACAATAGAGAGAATACTTGGACGCCGTCCTGGTGCAGCTGGACCAAGGTCACATAGAAGCGCAAGACTACGTGTCTAATAAGTGTCTGGAGTCGTATCAGCGTTCATTACAAGCTAATTGGACTACACGATGAGGAGGCTTTGAGCAGTATGTCTTGCGGCATTCTTGTGACGCCAAATCAGGACATAGGTACCAACAGTGTTTGCCGGGGTGAGGCAGAGAGACGGCTCGTGCGGCCTTAGAGGAGACTAGGACAAATGGCGGGATAGCCTCATCGTGGTTGTATTGTCAAAGCTATTCCTCCTAGGCCGAGGCACTGAAGTTTGCCCCCCTGGAAGAGAAGGAGAGAGAACGTGAAGCGAGGAGGAGGCATGTCGAAGTCGCGTTGGCGAGACTGCAGTTAAAACGATGCCTTGGCTGATGCTAGGCCAGCTGTTGTAGTTGCGACAATGAGGTCTGCTAAAGAGGGAGAGATTATACTGGAGTCAGAGGTGGATGCGGATCCAAAGGCAGAGGCAACATCAACACCGGGAGAAACTGAAGTGCGAGCAAAGGTAGGCTATATGTGAGAAATTATATGACCAGCAATATGATAAGCAATAGTCTCGTGGTATCGTCGCTCATGCTGTAGATGCTCCTCTGCATTGCACCAAGCAGCTAGTGCCACTTTATTATCAACACGTTCACATTGTAGCTCTGCGTGGAGTCTTGTGTATTCCTCATCACCGACAAGCATGAAGGTGAGAGTCTACTCTGTCATTTTTTATGGCATATTCTCCCCTTCCCCGGTGGGCATGAGGGATATGGATGGGCGCTTGGGTGCCACAGCCTAGCTGCAAGATGACCGAAAGGCAGAGAGGAACCAAAGAACACGCAGGACAAGCAAGAGAGCATAGACGAGTGAAGAGACAATGTGACAGCTCACTGAGCCTAATGGCGCCGAGAGATAAGCAGCGGAAGAGCTGAGGCACCAAGGGCATCCAAGAAAGCAACGGTCGATGCAGATGAGATAACCAAGCATAGTATCTTAGAGATGCCTGATAGAGAGGAGGATAAATGGCTTCCGCAGATACTATATGGAGAAGATGCTGAGTTGTGGCTGATGCGGAAGATGAAGAGGATGTTACACCAACAATGCAGGCACGAATGGAGACAGTGGCAAATGCCACCGTGGTAGCAATAGTGGCTACTGAGGACACGACGACATCTTCTGCCGTTGTGACCAATGTAGCTATGTTCACTCCAATTGCCATTATTGGTCCCACTGGCGCTAGCATCTATCGGTTGTCCTACTACTGTGCTCGTTGGTGAATGTGAGGAGTGGACAGTTGTTGTGAATGTGGAAGTGACAGCAACGCTTGCGTCTAACGTGGTTGTGAGGAGGGATGGAAGGTCCGGTAGCAGCGACAGCGATAGAGAAGCTACGAGGGTGATACAGGTTCAGCGAGAATGGATGACTTGGCCAGTGTTGCCGTAGCTATGGATTATGATGCAGCTGCATCTCTTGGAGCTACACCTGTGTGACCGTTGTGGACACGCCAACAGTTCCTCATGGGACCGAGAGGGTTTAACGACACTTGTCATGGACGTTGCTTGGTTGGAGTCTCTGTAAAAGGGGGCAAGTCCTGGCTGGACGGTTTGTTTTTGAATGCCATAGTGCACACTCAATCAGCCTCTACCTCCCCATGGACGTAGTGGTCGGCGGGGTTGAACTCCTCAGCCGGCTTTTAGGCCAGATCTGAGCGACGTGGCTTGCGCTACCAACCCCGGCTCCTGCTCCTCTTTGTTGGCTACAATTTTGACAGCAAAACGGTCTCATTCAACTGTGGTCGTTGGGGAATTTGGGATTGGCTCGGTCAAGGATGGAAAGGCCAGTTTGGGACCGTGAGGGTAGCAGCCGAGGTGGTTGTTGTGTCCCACCACCGTATAAAAGGCCGGAGGGTGACCCCTCTGGGAATTGGGACGCGGTTGCCGACCGTGATTGTTGAGGGCTGCTATGTGATGCGCATCGGGGGCTTTGGCTTGGCGAAGCATAGGCCCACAATAATGTGTGCTATAAAGAAGTGGAGTTGTAGCACCGTAGCCACAAAGATTCGATCATGGTTGCAGGAAAAAGGAAAGCAACACGTGTTCATGTTTAGCCGGCGATTGAAACGACTAATTTTCTTTCACACTGTTGATGACTCACTATTTGGCACTCTCACTTGTTGGTCATGAACGGGGACGCTTCAAGAGAGGTGCGGAGAGATGTAGCTAGAGGGCCAGGTTGGCCCTCCCATCTCGCAATAAAGAGGGGATGGCTCGCAGAGCCATCCCCTCACTATTGCGAGAGTTGGCCGGTGGCCAGCCGCCCGTCGGTCGGCCGGCTGGATGGCCGGCGACCGGTCAGATGACCGGTATGCCACCCTCGGTGAGTCACCAGCCACCGATCGAGCTAGTGGCTTGATCGGCGGCGCGGAGTCCACCAGGGCCTCGAGGGCGAGGCTCGTGGCCTCGTGCTCTAGCCCTTGCTTGTCCTCCTCACTTCTAGGAGCGAGCGAGGTCAAGGAATTTGCTGAGCGAGTGAGAGTGAGGGGCGAGCGAGAGGGGTTATCACAACGTTGTCAGGCATGCCTCGCACGCAACGATTTCGTACCGTCGCGTGAATAACGAGACTTAAGTTCTTTCAGAACAAACATTGAGTTCTAAAAACAGAGAACTCGTGCAAACTCACCAGTTCAAGGTAAAACCTCCCCTCGTTTGGGGCCCAGGACGAGGGGACGAGGTAGATACTTAAAATATTCGAGTCTCCCTGCATGGGTCGTTGATGACGATTGCCTCCAAGAGTGAAGCAGAGGGGAAATTCCTCCTGCAAGCTATGGATGACATTTTGCGAACTCCGCCAACGATTTACGTGCATGAGCTCGAGACTCGACTTGTTGTAAGTGGTCTCCCCTGAGTATAAAGGATGCCTTGGAATTGAATGGCCCCCACCGATTTTGGCTATTGAAGCAGCCACATGGATACGTTCGTCTCCAAGACCAGGTGGAACACACTAGAAACTGTAAACTTCTATTGCCACTAAACCTCCGCCAATGCAGAAACTTACTTCTCTAGCATCCCTCCATCCTAAATCTTCAACTACCATCCATCCTTCCTAAGTGGGAGGTTACGTTTAAGCACTTCCTCCCTAGTAATCCACCCATCCACTCCCTGCAATTTCTCTACTAGGAACTTGTCAAAGAACACATAGACTTCAACCGTTTTATGCTCGGAGACAATGGACTCCCCTTTGGCCTCCCTGGTAGGGAACGCTGCTTGCTATTATAGAATATTACTCTGGAGGAAATCCTCACACGACCCCAATCCCGCTGGTTGTGCGTCCACCCCATCCTCATTCAAAATACCATGGAGGCTCGTTCAGCTTATTGGAGAAGAGCCCTACATTTTGGACCCTCCGTCCCCCGTGCACACCCACACACCTCTCGTGTTATGATTTACGGCCTTACGGTGCTTGTTGTCACTGTCTTGTACCACATCCCCACACCAACCACGGAGGCTGCCATCCGGCTTGCAATAAACTCAATCTCTTGCCCTCCCACCCCTTATCGCCGGGCAAGCGCGTTTGACCTGCTTGGAAAACAACCCTCTCCTGTCTTTCTCGCATCCACTGACACCTTGCTATGCCTCCCTGCTTTACCTGAAATCCCCTCTTACAGCTTCTCCCTCAACCTTCCATCCCTCTAAAAAATCTATACCCTTCTCCTCAAAACCAACAACCTTACCCTGTCCCATGAAGCTAACCAGGGGGGGGGGGG
>SZWC01018276.1:2937-22647 GCA_023375785.1 Penium margaritaceum
ATACCTATATCTATATCTATATCTATATCTATATATATATCTATATCTATATCTATATCTATATCTATATCAATATCTATATCTATATCTATATCTATATCTATATCTGTATCTATATCCATATCTATATCTATTTCTATATCTATATCTGCTGCTCCAGTCCAAATGCGTATCATGATAGCATTGAATGTCTCTTTCAAGGTTACATTTGTGGTCATTCATTGGACAAGTTTCTGGAACATTACAACATACAATGCCTCAATCTGCATTGAGAGTGGTTGACCAAGAAGACAAACTTGAGGTCTTCAGTTGATGGTTTTTCGTTCGAACACCCCTCGACTGCATTGCAAACCTAGATTATGTAGCATCTCATTGCTGACAAAACTGCGAGACGATTCTCTGTCGTGTTGTGCAGGTACCCTTTTTCACTTGTTTAATCCCTCTGTTATTCTCTTAGAAGTACTGTTGGTTTGCTATCCCTCTATCCCTTATCAAGCTTTCCGATGTTAGGAACCCATATATGCAACTTTGACATCTGTCGAGATGGGCACTTGGTCATCATAAGTTTTCTTTACCAAAAAATGATTACATTGTCCATTCCTAACCTTTATTCTTTCCTGACAAATAAGACAATTTCAGCAACTTCCCCACCTTTTGGCCTCCTGATGATGCTTTCAACAGTTTCACAAGATGTGTTTTAGTTTCCCACATTGGCTGCATCTGTTGGGCTTGCTAATCTCTATCGGACAAAAGGTCTTTCTCTACTTAGAACTCCTTCTGCCACAATAAGAATAGTGGCTTTCGATCACTACCCATGGGATTCTTGCATCTGAGTATTACAAAAAATGCTTTTCATCCGGTCAACCGCTTGGATCTTGCCCTTAAATTCATCCTCGTTGTAGAAATTTGCAATTGCTTTTTGGAAATCACACTTAAGATTGTTTCCATAGTGATCACACTTTCTTGCGGGTGATATCACTCCATGCTCATCTTCATCGTCTTGCCTCTCCATGTTCTCGCACTTTGAAGCAGGGAAAAGAAATCCACGTAACTGCCGCTGAAACGTGGGGAAACCACGGTCATTGCAGAGAAAACCACAGCTTGGCAGAATATGAGGGAAATTGGCGATGAAACGGAAACCAATCGCGCAAAATATGTATAGCGCGACATCCGCTTACGCACGAGGGTGTCCTGAAAACATGTGCATGTATAGCCCTTCAAACAGATACAAACTAGAGTTTGACGTTGGGTGAAAAAAGGAGAAGATTGAGCGGCCGTTGTACGTGGCATAGAAGCGAGCGGAAACAGTAATCGTGCAAAAGGTAGACTAGGAACTTCAGTGAATTAGTGTACGTCAACATCGTGGGAATGAACGTCAAACCCTAGATGGTTTTCCGCAATCTCCGTCGCTCTAAACATTGACAGGAATAAATAATTGAACAGCCAACTGCCACGTCCATAAACACTCCAGCCCTCTTGCAGCCTGGAAGAATCGACGGTGCTGAGAGCTATTACTAAGCCGATGGTCCTCGACTTTCCAGAAGTGACGCTCACGTGTCATGCGCACAACCTCAGATGAAAAAAATGATTCCTTTTGTGATGTCAACCCCTGCTGGTGACATGGCTCGCCGATGTGTGTACAAAAAGAATAAGATCTGGACAAGAACTGCACGACCTTCATCTTCGTCTGATGCTGCATCAGGCGCTTTTTTTCCCAAGATTTTATGAGGTGATAGGGTTGCGTTCTGGTGGTAAGGCGCTTCCCTGAGGCGTGCCTTGCCCCCTTCACGCCTTACAAGCCTCCCTAAAAATGAAGGTATGCCTTAGGCCTTCACTGGTCACGAGCCAAGGTTTCATGATGAAAAGGCATGCTATTTCAATTCTGCAGCATGGAAACATGCCATCTTTCACTCTCATAGAAATGAAGATCCACACTCACACTCCTCTATCCTACACGATGACATGGGGGAGGATTTGCAAGAAAAAACACTCTGAGATTGTGTCTCAAAATGACCTGATTTCTGAAATCTTGATCTTGCTCATTCAAAAAGATGTGATCATCTTGATCGTCTTGCCTCTCCATGCCACCATGATCATTAAAAGGAAAAACCATGTGTATTCTGACATGTTGGACTTCTTTTGTATGCAATAGAGCTTGTACCATCGAAAGGAGTTCTTGTTAAGCTTCTATAGTATTAGGGGTGGAAACACAAACAAATTTTTTCCAGTTCTCTGGAGCCATTCCGGTTGATCCTCTTGAGGGATGGAGAGACTGCAGTTGATAACTTGAATTTTGTTGATTGGAATCTTCTGGTTTCCTACTACTGTTGGATTCCCATAAGATCATACCATCAACTCAATACCATGCCATGCAACAGAAAGGCCAAGAGGTCAATCTCCTGTCCGTCATTGCTGACCCCAAAAATGGTGAAGTTCAGTTCCAAACTCATCAGCCACATCCAAGCAGTCAATTCCTTGGAGTTTTAAGGATCAAACGATTCCATCAGTGTTGGACGGATTATAAATTTTCTTGAGAGTTGATTGCTCCTCTCAATATAATTTTTCTTCTTGTATGCCTTTGTTTCGTAGCTCCTTCATTGCCACCGTGAAAGTTTTTGGCATATTGTTGTTGAGTCTCTCGAGCCCTGAAAAGTTATCATTATTACAAGCCTATTAGACAGTGCCTCCTCCCATTGTACCAGGTGTTGCCTTGATGGGAAGCGGCGGAGGTGAAGAGATCGCCTTTCCGAGTAACCTGTTATTGGATTGGGCATCAAAGTTGTCCATTTTGCACCATTCGTCGTTCAACCTGCCACTATTTGTTGTGCAGACCGTAATTTCTTGGGTCCATTGAAGAGATTCCTGAGTTTCTAGCTATTTTCCTCCATTTCCAAAGTCTTCATTGGATTAACACTGCTTGAAATCTGATGCGCTCGATCCTTTTAATGTCGTTGTCACAAGGTTTGTATTCTTCTAGAAGACAGAGACACACACAATTCTTGTGCAAGGTTCTTATGGAGGAATTCAATTGTTGGTTATCCTTCAACCCCCTTTAGGCCCTTTACCAAGTGTTGCGTCAAGAGAAACATAGAAGGTTAACATGTAGAAGTTGTACACAAGATACTGTTCAATAATCGATGACAATTGGGTAACTTTTAAATGGAAATAAATGTTCTTTGATGACACGTGTGAGAACTGTCAAGCTTTTTTGTACAAGAGGGGGGGGAAACATCAGGCATACCGTGATGATTATTTTATTCATTCAATTTTTTCAACAAATTAAGTGATATCATAATTCACCCAATTATGAGCCATCGATAACATTTATGCTGATTCTCCCATGACATACTGTTTTGGTACTTGATACTATGTTTCGTCTACATACCTTTTCAGGTCCTCCTTTACAAAGTTCCGCGTCAAGGAAAAGCTGTTCGAAAGCTCGACTCTTTTAATTGTCAAACAACAGCCACCTCCAGCGTGCACGTCAAATTGCGGCTGACAAGGGCCAGCAAAGTCTGACGTGTCAGCAAAGCGTGCGGAGCCCGAGAGTTGGTTCATTCACATGTTGGAGTGTGATCTGGTCAATATGGTGCACAGTTTGAAGTTTTAAATGACCCCTCCTTCTTTTTCACAAGCTTGGATCCAGCTTACCAATGTTTTTGTTGTATGGCATACGGGATTCCAAAACAAGACAATTGATTTGCCCAAACCACCCATAACTATGGTGGTGCTTGTGGGAGAATGAATAATTGTTATCTTGAACAAATTCAGAAATCACTACGGTACTTGGGGTCTTGGTTGCTTAAGTTGACCAAAATCTGTGAAGCCGCATCGTGAGAGGTTGTGAGAATAACGAGCGACAGGTTGTGAGAGGTCGTGAGAAGAACGAGCGACAGCGATCTCGCTGCTCTCTTGCTCAATGCCTTATTTCTGGACACCTACCACCTTTTTCCCTCGCTACTTTTCTTAACTTCCAGAACTCTAACTTCTGTGAAGCATCCATGGCTTGACTTTTTCCACACTTCTTCTTTGTGCCTCTCTTGTCAAGCAAGCTTACCTACTGGTATCACAGGAGCCTCCACAAAAGGAGCATTCCTGATACATGCAGTTTTTGCAGATCCTGAGGCCGAGATCATGGCTGCCATATTAGGTGCCATACCACAACTTTGCAGTCCCATGCTGCCTGGATTCTATCCTCAGTGATGGAGGAAGGTATTCAACCAGCCCGTCACCGGAGGTTGTCAAACAGTTATTCCATAGCAACCACCATTCTTGGAGGCAATCACAGAGCAACATTCTTGGGATGTCCTCATCACAAAAAGACAGGGGCTACAACAATGTGAGCAAAACAGCAGCCACCACTAAGGAGAAGCGAGCAGCCTGTGAGAGCAACAAACTGAAGTAGCAAGTGAGTAGCGACAACCACGAGAGGCAGCGACAGTAGTGAAGCAGCAACAGCAGTAGCAGCAACAGCATACCACAACAGCAACAATAGTTGTAGCAGGCAGCAGCAGCAGCAGCAGCCATCTAAAGAAGCAACAACATCCTGTAGCAGCAGCAACATTGTTGACAGCAACAGTAGGAGCAACAGCTAGAAACACCAGGCAGCAAAAAAAACAAGAGCTTCATCAGTGTAGCAGTAACATCAGTAACAATAGCTTCAGGCTGCATCAGTAGCAGCGGCAACAACAGCTAGCAGCAATCTATAACATCAACATTAGCTGCAAAAACACATTAGCGATAGTAGCAGTACCTGTGGGTTACAGCAGCATCAGTAAAGTAGTTGTAGCCAGCTGTAGCATCATCAAAAGCAACACAGGCTAAGTAGTCACCACCTACATAGCAGCGTGGCTTCATAGTGCAGCCCACCAGTGCTCTAGCCTCTCATTTTCCGTTCACTTATATCTCTTTCCATTAGAAAGACACCACATTGGTGGTGCTCACAGCCACGCTGGCTCACATTTAAGTTCCGGGTGTAGCACTCACCACCGGTGCCTTTTCCCTGGTGATCACAATCACATCTACAATGTAATTTCTCTCTAATTCTATGGCTTTGTCCCACTGCTGCTTAAATTTCTATGTAACTCCTCACCTCTTGCTGCCTCATGAGGGTCACCCTTGAAAGCATCACTTCTACATGTGCTCTGTCCTTTATTTCTGTGTGCTGGTTTGCTTGTCTGACTTAGATTGGGTTGTCCTCTAGCACTCTACAAGTGTACCTAGGGCGATCCATGTCGTCTAATCCCCACCGGGGTAGGGGAAAAACTGCCAAAATCTGCCCGTCAGGACCAATCTTTCATCAACATGCCTGGTGACAACAATTCATTCATAGCATATCTGTAGCGCCAGTTGAACCGTGTTAGCAAGGATCAATAGGAGGGTGACACTCCCCTCAAACTGGAGGCAAATAAAAGTGTTGCCTTTGTTGATGAGGTAGATACCATTGTGCTTAACCGCATGCCCACTACTTATGTTTCTCCTTCTGGTGTTAATCATGGCACCAATGCTGGTGCATCTTCCATACCATCTGCTACTAGCAGCTTTCTTGCCAACTTTGCTGTTCATCCTGCTCCAGACACCACTTTTGTTGTCTCGCGACATCATGGTTATTCTGTTAACCCCCTGTCATTTCCACATGGCTCGTCTTCTCCTCCTAGGAGGTGCACTTCAGTTCCTAGGCTCAAGGGGGAACAATTGTGGGAGTACTAGCCTAGCTATCCCTCCCTACAATCCTGTTGTTTCTGAGTTTGCATGCACTTTCTATGCCCACATCACCGCTCCGCCTGAGCTACTCATTGATGACGTTGGCACCTGCAATGCTGATCCTGCCACTGAGCATCCAAGGGATCGATTCAGTGCATATGCTATGCTTGAACAACACACCACAATCACTGGCCATGTAGCCCAAAGTACACCCACTGTCCAGCTCAACACGACCTTCATGCGAGTAGATGAGATGGCCGATGGAGAAAGGGCTCGAGGGCTCAAGCGCCTTCATGAGCTTTGCAGCACTTGGCTCAGCGACCCGTCTGTTGTGCTCACCATGGTCAACGGTTTAATCTATGATATCTAGACCTCCACAATGACAAGGCAGATGAACTGCACCGCCTTGCGTCCTAGCCATTTCCAAAAAAGTCCTTGCCTGGTGTTGGTGCTCTATTGGACTTCATCCTTGAGGGCCTCGCCGCCTGATGAACCAGCCTTTACAACAAGCACGTTCATCACACAACAATTAGGGGAGTTGCCGCCATTTCTGCTACCTCTTCGTATCTCCTCCCTTCTATTCATATCCTTGTCCTTCTCTTCCCCCTCTTCCTCCACTGTTTCTCTCCTTGCCTCTTAGGATCGTGGGCGTGGCAAGGTTTGTGGAGCCTCAAGCAGTCATAAAAATGGATCTGTAGCTCCATTAACAATGTCACATGCACATGCCCTGCTCCCCCTGATAACGTACATCTTGCACGCACCATGCACGCTCAATGGATGCGCATCGTCAACACTTATACCTCGTCTGCTTTCAGCTCAAGAGTTTTCTCTCAATCCTCCACCTCCTCTGCTCAGGCTTACTCCATGGCCGGTGTTCCCTCGACTCCTCCATCAGCTCCATACCCCTATGACTGGCCTCCCACATACACGCCACCAACCTGTGCAGGGCCACCTTCACCAGCCTACATTGCTCCTCCCCAATGCCCTCTTCCTTCTTCAGGTTCCTCGAGCCTGGCTCCAGTGGCTTTGGCCGACAATTAGGGCGAGTTGGAGGAGCTCTCCTCCAGCATGTCTGCCTACACAATTAAGGATGCGAGATTGTCACTCCGTTGGCCAGAGGTCACACTCACCGTCCTTTGTGGTGATCTCTATGTCTTTTTTCTCAGATTTTTGGATCCTTAATCCTGGAGCCCCCCACCACATGAAATTTGTCCGGTCCTCCTTTGTTTTCAGGTTTCGTTCACTTTGTTTGTACTGGGCCGAGGCGGTTACTTCCTACTGAGGACGTTGATTCTATTTGCTACATGGGTCCCAGTAGTGTTCTTTTTTTGCAAGATATTCTGTATGGCCCTTCTTTGCAATTCATCTTGCTGCTGGTCAATGATCGGTGCATGTATTTCTTGGCCATTTTTTGTGTTGGAACTGTCCCTCACTCCTCCAGTCGTGTCATCTTGCATGTAATCAAGTATAAAAAACTCTACAATGTGCTATTCCTTGTCCCCTCCTCTCCCTCCATTGGATCTGCTCTTGCTCATGTTACGCCCTCTCTCTCCACCATTGTTTTGGCCATGTACACACTGATGCTATTACCAGCATGCTCCACCTCAAGCCAGCGGTTGGGCTGTCGCCATCCACCTTCCCTTTCTCTTGTCCCTGTTTGTGTCCTGGGAAGATTTCATCGCTCCTTGTTCTCTTCTTTTGAATCTCATTCTGCTCAACCCCTTCATCGTGTTCATGCGGATTTGAGGGGACCATCCCCTATGACCTCCTTGGGAATATCGTACATTTGTTTCTTGCACCATATGAATGACTTTTTGTGATTTTTATGAGTTTTTGCTGTTCGTGATGATAGTGATATCTACGTGCTTCTCACCGATCGCTGTGTGTACTTTGCAATGATCAGGACGATGAGTTTCTGGAACCATTGTCCAGCTCCTTGAGTCCCAAGGAGTGTATCTGGACACCTCTTCTCCACACACACCCCAAAAAATGACGTCTTTGAGCACTAGAATCAGACTCTTGTTGATGGCGTCTGTACCCTTCTGTCTCATTCTGGCCTATCTCCCATCTTTGTGTTTGAGTACATGAGCTACATTAGTTAGGTCTGGAACCGTGTCCTTCACAGTACTCTCCCTTGCACGGTCACGCATGTCAATTGTTGGTACCACACTTGTAATGATCTCCTTGTTACTCGTGCCTTATGTAGCATTGCACCTTTCAAGCGTCTCGAAAACTTGCGTGGTGGAAAATATTCCCCTCGTAGCCGGCTTTTTCCCTTTTTTGGATGTCTGTGTCTGATCTAAGGCCTAACTCTTCTTGATGCAAGTGCCATGGTGTCATTGAATCTCGTAATGTATTGCCTTATGAGTTGGTGTTCCTTCATGTCCAGGGTCGTCCTTCTTTGTTTGCCTCTCTTCCGTTGCTCTCTTGGTTGTGGAAAAAGTTGATCATGTAGTCCCTACCTTCCCTATTGTTGTTTCCCAGCCGCTTGGTCCCTCGGCTCTTCTTTTGTCAATAGCCATTGCACCTACACATGCATCGGCGTCTCTCCTATCTATGTCGTTTAGTTCCTCTTGAGCACTGTCCTCCTCGGTCACGTCCGTTCATGTCTCTTCTTCACATTTTGGCCCATTTGAGGATTTCCTGCTCCTCCCTCTATGACTTTGTCTAGCCCGGTCTCTCTATCGTGTCCAGTCCAGTTGTCCCTATTCCTATCCATGCGCCTGAATTCCCTCAGACAGGCAGCCCCACAAATCTTGCACCCATGTTCCCCTTCATCCGTGGCGGGTACCTTTGAGCACTCCCTAACATCTCCCTGAATGTTTCCACATTCTTGGCTTGTCGATCCCAGTCAAAGCCTGAGTATTCCCCTACCTTGCAAACCAGCATGGATGCGCTGGTTCTAAGCACTGGGGTTTTCTATCCAAACAGTTCCCTTGGGTATTCACTGCTCACGACTGTATGAGCGAGCCGTGGAAGCCACTGTCCTCAGTTGTGTTACTGTGTGTCATTCTACTATGACCACCATGCCTTTGTGGTTGCCTAAACCAGACACGCTTTGACACGCAGGCAAAGCATTTCATGCCTAGCAGTGGGAGAATGCCATGATATGCTGAGACCTTTGGACGACCATGATATGTTTGACCTAGTCAACCTATCACAATTAGTTTATGGCATCGATGTTCTTTGGGTTTTTTTCAATATTACAAACCCAATGGTGCACTCGAAAAGTACCATAATGTCATCCATGTAAGCCCCTTTTTTCATTTGCTTTTTAGTGCCATCTATGTTCTCCTGTATTTGGTTCTTTTGAATTTTTTAACAAGGAATTTGGTGGGAAAGGTTCCTTTTCTGGGAAGGAAAAACGTGCTCCACGTGTCTGGACATGTACAAATGGTGTGAAGGAATGTTCGTGTGAATCATGGACAAACAAAAAACAATAACTTGCACGAATGTGGGTGAGATTAAGGTATAGTGTACGCCTTACTGAAAAGGGTTTCTCCAAGTTCCCGTTGTTGAATTAATTGAGACATTTGCATTTGTCAAATGTTATGCTACAGCTCGAGCTCTATTGAGTCTTGTAGAACACCAAGATTGGGAACTGGAACATATGGACGTGAACAACTTATTCCCACACGAGCAGTTGGAGGAGGAGATGTACATAGTTTAGCCCCAAAGGTTCTCGGATGGTACCAACAACGCCTAACCACTGTGGAAGGCCCTCTACGACCATAAACAGTCACCCAGGTACAAAAACGAGGAGATCACTTTAGCAATGGAAAAATGAGGTTAACGTTGGACCACGGTGGATACATCCCTCTTCCTCACTCCCTTGTCAGTACCAATTGCTACCCTCCTCGTCTACATCAATGACTTCTTGATTGCATCACGTAGCCAGGAGGCTGTGAATTTTGCATAGTTACTACTACATCCGGCGTACAAGATGAAAAACTTGTGTACGTCTCATGTCTTCCTAGGTATGGAGCTTGAACATGATCATGCTCATCACGTTCTTCACGTCCACGAGGCTGCATATGTCTATAGCCTGGGGGAGCAATCTACAGTACCATTCGAGTCTTCTCCCCTGTTTAAAAACCGGTGATGCAAGCTGGAAAAAAGTTTTGACAACACTGGACGAGTTGAAGCTGGGGTAGACCATACACTTGACTCACCACCAACGTGTATCAGTATCCCTCATGTACCTAAAGACTACCACTAGGGCAGATTTTACCTTTTTTGTGAACCATTTGGCAAAGTTCTCACCATTTCCAAACACATACATGGAGGTCCCGTTGTGTGCTGTAAGGTACGTACTCTCGACTACTTGAGTTGGCCTCGGCTACCGGGCACAGTTGTGAGTTTTCATCGATGGTTTTATTGGAAGTGACTAGGCTTATGGCATAGATTCTTGCAGTCGTATTGGTTACGTCTTCCTTGTTGGGGGGACGACGATCTCATGGAAAAGCGGTAAGCATGGCTATGTGACACGTAGCTCCTACAAAACATATTGTGTTGATTTGTATGCAGTCACGTGTGAGAGTGTTTGGTTGTGTCAATTGTTGCAACAACTATGTGTCCCCATCCGCTGCATCACATTCCGCTACCACAATCACAGAAGGCTATTGCTAAACACAATGGCATGGATCACTCACACTAAGAAATTCAATGTGAACCATCATTTATGAAAATGCTTGTGGTAGCAACAAAATCCACATTTTTTTGGTCGTCACCCGACAGCAACAAGCTCAATTCCACAAGAAGGCACTTCACAATAACTTCTTCAAGGCAGCAGCTCATGCCGTTGGTCTGATGTGTGCTCCTAATGCTCCAGGGTGATGGCTCGTTCATGTGCCTGTGTTCAGTCTTGTGACATCTACCTCATGTCGTGAGTGCTTGTGTGCGTGTCGGCTGTTGATCATGGGGGAGCATTGGTTTATGTGTTACCGGCACTTAGTGACCCTTGGCCTTGTTGGACATTCACCACAATGATGTAGGTAATTGACCATAGGAAGGCCTTGCCACTAGCTGCTCCATCATCAGGAGAGGATGTAGTTTAGCGATGACATGGTGTGGTGAGCTAGCCTTTTGACGAGTAGAAGAGAGATAACACATTTGAACTATTTGTATAGAACAAAAGAATTTAAAAGCCACGTGTTCTTACTCCTAATGTTGTATTGGAACTCTTGGTTTGGTGTTATGAAAATGGGCAGACTGGTGGTTCCAATACCGGTGCTGTTGCAATCTTGTCCGACAGCTAGACTCATTGATGTTTTTCCAACCATGGGTGGGTTGGTTAGATTCCACCCAGTCAAAGGACATCCAGCAATATCGAGCCCTCTACTTGATTTTTCAATGCCTTGCTACCCAACGCCTGCTACCTTGTCTCCTTCTTACTTTTCTTAAAATCTCAACTTCAAAATTTCGTGAAGCATCCATGGAGTGTCTTCATCCACACTCTCTTGTGTGCTAGCCTAATACACCTCTCTCGTCCAGCAAGATTTCCACACGTGAAGATTTTTTCATCGCCTCAAAAAGATAAACTGAAATGCGACTAGCACAAACTTGAACATTTTTTACAAAATGGGTGTGCCATCCCACGAGCTCGATGCACAACCCAATTTGTTCAAGATGTAGAACGAGGGGTGCGGGGAGGTAAAAATAGAATTGGGTCTTCTTCAATGCAACACATTCAATTCTTTGTGCATTTGGTTGTTCATGATGATTGGCGGAAGAGTGACATAAATAGGAAAACACCTCCATTATGTTTTTCATTTTTTAGCTTTTGATGTCCGGTCACTAGATCAAAACAATAGGTTGGTGCTACACACATCATGCATAAGGTTACATATAAACCTCATGTTCATTTTTTCTTTCAATTGTCCTGTGTTACGAAGATAATTATGAGCCTTTAAGTTAAATATACAATAATCCATTCTAAGAAATTTCATACATTCATAATGGTTCTCTGTAGCACTATTTGCCCTTTGTGAAGGCTTCATACCTAAGTATGTGCTTTGCCAGCAAAGCTTGCATGGATCAAGTTTCAAATAAAATGTTTCGCCATAACATGTCATTTAAAAGGCAGGGTTTTAATCGATTTCCACTTATGTATATCTCATTTTTCATCCTTTTTGACGGGATCAGTCGTTTGACAAGTATAGTTGCATGACTAAATTTGTTCGTTTCCATTTTTCCTTGGATGAATTTGTAGAGTATGCCTGTAACACGGAAGTTGAGACTTAGCATCGAAAAGGTCTCGGCGAGCTAAAAAAAGGTTACATTGTTGAACTGAATGACCGTCCTCCTCGTCGGAGTGGTCTTTGCTTGCCCGTGTCGTCATGGCTCGCCTCGCCTTTCAAAGCTACATTATTCTTTCTTCATAAAGTTATGATTTTCTCATCATTGATAGTTATCAATGTATTCCTTTAGAAAGAACGGTGGAAACCTTGTGACCGTAATTTCCGTCGAGATTCTTGATTGGATTCGATTTCCACTGTTTGCTTTACACGTTTTGCGTCAAGATTGACGCGACATCATGGTGTCGGTTGTGGAACGGTGACCATGGACTGTCGTAATCAGGTAATGATTGTGACCATTTTTCTTGAGTGTACAATTTAGGTTTTATTCCAAAAGTTTGTTGTGTTACATTCCTCCCCCTTTGGCTACGAATTGTCCTCGATTCGGTTCTAGCTTTTGTGAAGAAGGGGTTTGCACACGACCATCCATCTTTGATGATGAAAGCATCAGTCCAAGGAGAGGATAACATTATGATTTTTCACAATTCAAAGTTCGCAGATTGTTCAGCTTTCAAAGACAAAACAGTGACCACGCTTCCTCCCCCTTTACATGAAGCGACCCCGCGACGGGTGTCCAAGTGTCCCCATGACAGACTGTCCGGAATAAGCCAAAGATCAGCCCGAGGGTCAGTGCTATTATCCTCTCAAGGGGACTCGTGCAGGGGTGGTACTCCCGAGGGCACGCTTCATCCGACGGGTAGCCAGTTCCTACCAGTACTCCGCAATTTCCGCAGTTGGCACTTGCGACTCTGGCTCCCAAGTGTTGTGGTCAGGTTTACAACCGGCCCAGTGGATGAGGTTCTCCTTAACCACTCATGCGTGTAGATTATGCTCATGATATTGGAGGATGCGGTGTACCTCACACTGGCCTTCCGCAGCGAGAAACACAAGAGGGTGTGGCTAGACAGACCCCTCTGCTTTGTACAGTGCAAGGAGACTCACGTGAAAGGTATCATGGATGTGCATGGCTGGTCGATGGGCCAACCAATAGGCCACACTTCCCAGCTTTTGTGTAACCATGAAGGGTCCCAGCCATTTCGGCAACATCTTTCGTGTGCCCGGCGTTTTAAGCCGCAAAATTTGAGTACTTAAAAGCACACAATCTCCTATAGAAAACTTCAAATCACGACATCTCTGGTCAGCATAGGCCTTCTGGCGCTGTCGAGCCGCATATGAATGGGCCTTGGCATCCCTCCAGTAGGCGTCCATGCGCTCAACAAAGGCCTGGGCCAAGGACACCTGATCATTGCCGCCCCCGTAGTTCACCATTGAAGCGGGTACCACCGGATTCCGACTGTGGTTGAGGAAGAATGGGGTAAAACCAATGGATTCGTTGACCGCATTGTTCATGGCAAACTTGGCTGGGGCCAAATAGTCGTCCCAGTCCTCCATTGTTGGGTCGATGTACATGCTTAGCATCTGCTCGATTGTGCGGGTCATACACTCTGTTTGTCCATCTGTTTGGGGATAAAATGCAGATGACATGCTTTATCGCGTTCCAAACCGTTCTTGCAATGCAAGCCAAAACCGGCTGGCAAAGCTTGGATCACGATCGAAGATGATGCGGATGTGTAAGTCGTGGTACTTAATGACACCGTCAGAGAAAAGCCTCGCAGTCTCTTCCGTTGTGACGCGAGTTGTTGTGGGCATGAAGTAGATCATTCCCATTGCCCTGTCTACAACGACCAAGATGACATCGTGGCCTTTCTTGGTCTCCGGGAGTCCCATGATAAAATCGATGGCCATCGACTCCCATGGGTTGTCAGGAAGCTCTAAAGGCTGGAGGAGCCCTACAGGTGCCTTGTTCGAAGTCTTGTTACGAAGGCACAGATTACACACCATGAAGTACTTCCTCATGTCACTACTCCACCCTCGCCACCAGTATTGCTGAGCCAGAGCATGTCTAGTCTTTTTCGATCTGATGTGACCTGAGGAAGGAGGGTTATGAAACTCGAAAATGATCAGTTGTTGTAAGTTGTTGTCATCGGGGACCACCACCTGCTCGCCATGCCAGTACAATCCGGCAGCCTCCACGAGACCATGGCGTTCAATGTTCTTTGGCTCAGCGAACCAGGGTTCCATAGTGTAGCACATCCAAATGCGATTCTTGAAAGGGTTCAAATTGACCAATAGTCATGGGGGTGGGCGGAATGGGTTTGTGTGTAATGTTTTCTCCGTCGCAATGGCGGCAAAGTGGTGGTTTGTGATCTCATTATTGCTCAGCATGAGGCTCATGTGTGTTGGGTTTTGACTCAATGGGTCCGCCGCATTAGCCTGCCCTGGTTTGTATTGTCAGGTGACTGTGAATCAACTCAAGTATTCACTCCACCGTGCCTGTTGTTGTGAAAGGTTTGGTTGCGTCTGGAAGTATGTGAGAGGATTGTGGTCTGTCACAGCAATTTGTCCCTCGGCACCTTCAAGATAGCAGTGTCATACTTTAAATGCCAGCAGTTCGTGGTCCCCAGTGGTGTACCTGGTCTCTGCATCTAAGAGCTTATGCCTCTCGTAGGCAACAGGGTGGCCGTCTTGCATGAGCAGGGCTGCCAACCCTAGAACCGATACATCACAGCGTACCTCCCACGGCTTCTTTGGATCCGAGAGTGCAAGTACCGGTGTCGATATCAGCATCGACTTCACAGCCTCAAAAGCCTTAGTGCATTTTACCGACCAAACCTATGTGCTTGCCTTCCGGGCCAGGGTGGTGAGAGGGCTCATCAACATGGGGTAGCCTCTCATAAACTGCCGGAAATGATTTGCGAGTCCAAGGAAAGAACAGAGTTGACCGACGTTCTTGGATTGAGGCCATTCTTTCACAACCTGCATCTTGCGAGGATCCACCCGGATTCCCTCGCCACTAATGACATGGCCAAGGTACTCCAACTCTGGGTGCTCAAACTTTCACTTGCTTCTCTTGGCAAAAAAGCGGTTCGCACAAAAAATCTCAAGTTCATTCTGAGGTGTCGCTCGCGTTTGTCGTGGTTCTTGGAGAAGATGAGGATGTCGTCAAGATACACCAGCACCGACTTGCCAAGGTGTTCCTGGAAGATGTTGTTCATCAGTGCTTGGAATGTTGCAGGTACGTTTGTCAGTCCAAAGCAGAGGACCCGAAACAGATAGTGTCCAAGATGAAGTTGAATGCTGTTTTGGGTAGATCCTCCTCCATGATCTGGATTTGATGGTAGCCCCACGATAGATCAAGCGATGTGAAGACTTTCACTCCTTGAAGTTGGTCTAACAGGTCCTCAATGCGTAGGAGCGGATATCGGTTTTTCATAGTAAGTTTGTTTAACGCCTGGTAGTCTACGCACATCCTCAAACCTCCATCCTTTTGCTCACAAAGAGGATGGGGGCCCTGAATGGGGACGAACTTGGTTCAATCCAACCTTTTTCGAGGTATTCCTTGATTTTTGTTATGGCTTCTTCTCGTTCTGCCAGACTTAAATGGTACACTGATCGAAGAGGAGGCACAGTCCCTTGCTCCAATGGGATGGTATGACCGACCGCACGCCTGGGTGGCAACCCATCCGGTGGAGGTTCGAACACTTCTGAGAACTCGGAGAGGATTTTGGCAACTTCTGAGGATACGTCACTCTCTACCTCATCATCGAGTTTCTTTAGGGTCGCAAGGAAACACCGCCAGCCCTGCCTCAGCCGTCGTTTCACTTGGAGTGCCATGAGGCTGGCTTGGAAGAGGGCTTTAGGACGCTGAATCTGGGGGATTGGAGACAAAGTGATAAACTTCTTTGAGGTAAAGCACATCAGCGCTTCGTGGCTCACCAGCCATGGATCCCCTAGCACAACATCAAAGGGGTCCATGAGGTCCAACACCATTAGGCGAACAGTGGTTGTGAAGCCGGGCAACGTGAGTCGTGCTATACAGTCACCGATCACTGGTACCTCCCTATCATCAATGACAATCACCGTGCATGTACGAGGAGTGTACTTCAACTGCCACGTACGCACAAATGATTCAATCACGAAGGATTCATCTGCTCCGGTATCAGCAAGGATGCGTGTTGGAGTACCTGCTAGCTTGCCATCAAGCTGCATGATCATGTTTGCCTCAGACTTGCGCAGGAAAATACTCGATGGGGGCTTGCCCTCCAAGCGGTAAATGTAATAGGCATGAGTGGTTCTTTGTAGCTCCATCATAGCATCCATCTATTTCCACATGCAGTGTCATGTTGTGAACGAGGCCAAAAGGTTCCATCCTTTGGAGGTAGACATATTCATTGCTAGACTGACAAGTGCAGCCACCATGATTGATTTTAGAGAATTTCTCTTGTGAGCCACATGTACAGCTTCCAAGACAGAGAGCCAAGTTTCCTTTGTAGCAACGTCCAAACTTGTACGGTTTTCTAGGTTTTCCTTTGTTGCATAGACAAGTGGACATGAAGTATCATGGAAGAGGGACTCATGGTTCATGAATGGTACATACATTGTTGAGAAACATTATTTTGAAAGAAACTCAAAGTTTTTGAGATCATCACAAAAGATGAATCTTTTTCCCTCGTCCTTCCATGACTCACGGCAACCCTAGATAGCAGTCCACTCGTGGCTATTGGAGATCTTGAAAATCCTTCTTATGGCCATGCTAGGGGCCGTGAGGGTGTCTGACCACTCCTCCCTCAAAATCCTGATCCCCCTCACGAGGGCATCCGTGTCCACGCTGGCTACCGTGTGCACTAGGACGTTGCAAAGGCCTGGCCCTAGCGTTGGCCCCCCTGAGGGCGCCCTTGGCCTTTGGGAGCATTGCCATGGCCTTGGCGCTATCCACCTTGCTGCTAGCCACCACCATAGAAGCAGTTCTGACCTCCCCCATTCGGGCGATGCTGGTCACCACCATGGCGCCAACCAGGCCCGTAGTACTGCTGGCTGTGTGTTGTCCTTGCTGATGCTGTAACTGCTATTCGCAATGACGATAGTCACGTGCGATGTGTCCAGCCTTGTTGTAGATCCTGTAGATGACGGCACTCCGGGTTGTGTTCTCTCCATCATGACTGCGAAACTTCTTCGATGGCTCCAATGCGGCATCTACAGAGCGCTTTACAACACCGCTCATTGGAACTGGTGTCTCACGTGAAGTATAGCTCTCTCGCGCATCGCGATCCCAAAGGCTAGAGTTCATCTTGTAGACCTTGAAAATGCGTGTCACAAGAGCGCGTAGACTCTCCCACTCCTTTCCGTCATCCTAGAGGTAAAAACCCCGATGCTGCGGGCTGGCCAAGCCAGTCAAAAAAAGGTTGGTCTTGACTTGTTCAGTCAAGTGATGCTTGTCCACCTTCTTTGTTGTCTTGAGAAAAGTATTCGCATATTTCTCCAAAGACATGCCTCCTTGCATGTAAGCTTTCAACTCTTTCTTTGCCTTCTGAGAATCAGCGGGTTTGGAGAAGAGCTCGCACATGAGTGCATAGTAATCCTCCCAACTCGGGTCGAGTTATAGCTACTTCTCCTTGCAAAGATCTATCAGCTTCTCAAAGGGTTGGGGCTTGAGGGAGAGCATCCCTTGAGTGTCCCACTCCTCCTTGTCAACCTAGAAAAGGCGTAGGTGGCGCTCAAGAATTTCCAGGAACGTGTTGACGTCTCCCGACCCATCGTAGCAATCTTCTGGCTCCAGCATCATGTACCCGCCAGTCCCCCCACCCTCTGGGCTCAAAGTGGTGTAGTTGTGTCCTCATCCGTGGTGCGTCAGCTTGTGCCGGTGGGGGCGATCCACCGACCAAAGTATGAAGCACGCTTTGAGCAGCTCTGTATGTATTCTCCATGCTTGCGCGCTCACGACGTTTGATGATCTGCTCCACCTCATCTTCAGTTGTATGGAGTGCCGCTCCCATAGTCGTGTTCAGTACCACTCGCTGGTTTGCGGCTTCCTTTGTATGAAGGGTCGGAAGTTCTTGCTCTGCCAAACATACCTTGTGCTCACCAGCTGCCAGCTCAAGGACCACCTTGGCATTTTCTTCATAAAGCTTCTCATTGAATCATTGCATTGTGAGCACCCGTTTACAAAGGCTGGCATGCACCATGTCACCATCCTATGCCAGCGCACCCATGATGGACATGGCGAGGTCCATGTCTTGATGAGAGGTGTGTGCAAAGCTTGTCAAGTTGGTCTTCAACGTTGAGGCGGCGCACAACACTGCCAAGTGCACATTTTGCCACCAAGACGCTTGGAGGGTTTGCCCGGTGGCCTCCCTCACCCTCAACACGGGGAATGGCATGACCACCCCCATCATCAAGTTGAGACGCTCGCTCCATATCTGCCTCCTCAGCCGTTTCCATCAATGTGGACTTTCTGGCCTCACTGCCTTTGCTGGCAGCATCGTGGGCCTCAGCTTCTTCATCCATGTCTTGCTCGGCCTTGATGACCACCTGATCCGCTGGCTCATCTGGGGACTTTTCCCCATGCTTGCCATCATCGATGACCTCCTTGGAGTTGGCAACATTGGCTGCACCCTCTTCAACAACGTTTGAGCCTTTGTAAGCCGGAGTCGGGTGAGCATCGTGGTGAAAGTTGAGCTCAACGATCAACTTGCAAGGTTGCCCATCGCCTTGTGGTTTGACTGTGTGGGCACCTTCATTAAGTTGCTCATTGTTAGGAACATTTGGTGTCTTGTCTCTTGGCGACGCTGATCCAGACCTCCCCCCTTTTGCCACTGGCTCTCGGTGTGGCTTGGCGAGGTGGCTCACCGGTGCCAACCTCATGCGACGTTCCTTGGACCCCATGGGTGTTTGCTCATTCGAGCGGCATATTCTGATATTTGGAGGATGTCCCATGACCAGAGAAAGTCCGAACCCGAGGCTCGCCATTGCTTTCGCAAGGCGTCGCTACGGGTCACCCGCTTCCCAACCTCCTTCCTTTGTGATTTTGTTTTTGGAAATGGGTGGAGGGCACACTGGTAGTCAAGGCTGAGAGGTGGGTGACTTTCTCAAAGCTTGCCCTCCACCTCGTAAGAGGTGGACCGAGGTAGCTTGTGAGGTTCCCTCCTTCACCCTCTTGAGCGGTGGGCCGAGGCTCTCAAAGCGTGCCCTCCTTCACCTTGTTAGAGGCGGACTGATGTGGCTTTGAGGAGTCCCTCCTTCACCCTCTTGAGTGGTGGACCGAGGTTCCCATAGCGTGCCCTCCTTCACCTTGTAAGAGGTGGACCGAGGTGGCTTTTGAGAATTCCTCATTCACCATTTTTTTTTGGAAAAGGGTTGGTTGTTGCTGAGAGAAGATTTTTTAAGGATACAGCACTACGTTTCTGAAAGTAGGATGTGGTCCAAACTATTGGAGTCCAACAAAGAGAAAGAATCCCTTGAGAAATAGAATAGCCACAGCCAAATGGCACAAGGATGGCCTCTAAGTCATAAAATCAAATAGAAAATATTTTTCTGAGCTAAATAAAGAACTGCTTGGGATTCGGAGGTCCTCAGGCCAAGATATGGCTCCTCCCTTCCAACCACGAAGCCGGGGTTGACTCAAAAATCTCTGTGGCCGTGGAGAAAATAAAAAGAAAGCTGGCCTTAAAAGCTTTATCACGGCCAGTTCACCCTTCGCTGCCTCCCTTGTTGTAGCTTCTGGCCACCCTAGCAGCTGTTCCAGCAACCCCCTGCTTTGGCCTGCCTCCTCCCGTCGGCCTCTCCTCGCGGTAAAATGGATAGTGGCGCGACTTCGCGGTTGGACGAGGTGAGGATGAGGAGAGAGAGAGAGAGAGAGAGAGAGAGAGAGAGA
>SZWC01018276.1:22731-47211 GCA_023375785.1 Penium margaritaceum
AGAGAGAGAGAGAGAGAGAGAGAGAGAGAGAGGTTTTGAGAGGGTGGAGTAGTTGGGGCGAAGTAGGCTCCCCAAGGTTGGGGATGGTGAGAGTGAGCGAGTGGTTGATGTGGAGTAGTGGGGCGGGAAGCGTTCTGCCAGCGCAACTCCGAACTGCGTCCTTCACTCGTCAATGGGCACGCTTCTCCCCGTGCAACGTGACAAAGTGCACGGAGGGATGAGGACAAGCGGTATGTTCACCGGCCGTTCTGGCTCTGGTACCAAATGCAATACAAAAGTTGGGACTTATCATTGAAAAGGTCTCAGCGAGCTCAGAAAAGTTTGCATTGTAAAACGGATCGACCGTCCTCCTCGTCAGAGTGGTCTTTCCTTGGCCGAGTTGTCATGGCTCACCTCGCCTTTCGAAGAACGTTATTCTTTCTTCATAAAGTTATGACTTGTTGATTATTCATCATTGTTTATGTATTCCTCTAGAAAGAATGGTGGAAACTTCGTGACCCTAACTTCTGTCGAGATGCTCGATTTGATTCTATTTCCACTGTTTGCTTTACATGTTTTGCGTCAAGCTTGACGCGACCTCATGGTGTCGGTCGTGGAACAATTTCCATGCACTGTCGCAATCAGGTAATGATTGCAATGGTTTTTCTTGACTATAAAATTTAGGTTCTGATCCAAAAGCTTGTTGTGTTACAATGCCGGTTTTGCTCCTGGTCTCCACCCAAAGCTCTGCATTCCTATCCACATCAACAGCACGAGCTGATCTTTGGCCGTGACTACGGCGTGGTTTTTCCATGGCTGTTCAAGAAAGGGCGGCGATGACGTACGGTGGAGAGATAAGGATTCTCTAACAAACACCAAATGACACGTCCATCTTACATCGTGGAAATTCACACGGGACCACGATGTATTCAAGCGTACAGCTATATCGAAAGTGTACTTACTCGTTATGAAGCAACAACCGTCACATCTTTGCACGCGTTCACAGCCACGTTTCAATGGTGCACACTACGTACTAGTGTCACATTTTTTTTATGTGTGTCGTGTGCAATGTAAAGCACGTTTCCAGCAAATTTTCCATCTGAGTCTTTGCGAGTTCACAGTTTTGAACTCGACGCGGCTTCTTTTTTGGATTCAGAATTCAGAATATTTTGGAGAAATGTGATTCGGTGCTATCGAGCCGTCAATTCCTTTAATCGAATGATTTCATAATTGATTCCAGCTGGAGAAAATCCTGTTGAGCACATCAAACTTTGATTTGTGATTACGAAGTTCCATTGACTTTCTACAATATTTTCAATCCTGTCTTGGATGCCCCTTCGTAATCATGACTCGCTGGTTTTGGATGTCGTTCGATCCCTTACTTCGTAGAATGCATGGTAAGTCATTCAATAGCAAAAAAAAATGAATGTTTGGAAGAAAGGCATGTGAGCGGAGCACATTAGCACGATCACATGTGTGAATCGCTGTACGATGAAATCGGTGACTCCCATGTGCCGACTGCTACACGTGGCAGGGTGACACCAATATCAATTCGTTTCCCAAGAAGACAGGCGAGTATCTCCGGTGGGTTGGGAGCGGATGAGACTTCTCCGTGAAGCCTCCTAGGTGTGGCGGATCCCGTACTTATGTCTCTCTGTCCAATTTACAGCCCGGATTGAGAGATTGCTTCATGTGCATCGGCCTCGCATCGTCTGTTTTGTGCTGAGCATGCACAAATCGCGACTGCATGTAGCATACAAGATAAACATTAAAAACTTGCATCACAGCCCTCGCACATTGTTTTGAGGCCGACATCTGCGCTTGGACTCCCAATGACTTGACACAAACGATGGATACGCAGTGCAAACGCATCACTTCAGATAAATTTTCCCTTTTTGCCTTCGTCACTCATCTTGTGATGTCCGGTTGGCAGCCTTCAAAGGACCCCGTCTTCATACGGCATTTTTCTGATTTTGGACTACTCAAAATCCTCCCCCTTAAGGATGACTCCGAGTAGCGAGTAACATCTTGCCCCATGTATTCTCGACTACAGTGCAAAACAATGGCGACGATTGGACTCCTCCTCCTAGCTATTTTGGGTGCGGCTGGTAAACGCTAGAATCCCACGTTGAGTAGCATTTTATGCAACAGGGCTGGATTGTTCGGCTGGTGTAGTTTTGGCAAAATTCACACGTGTATGCACTCGTTTTTTATGTCTTCTCCTCTGTTTTTGCTGATGTTTTGGTGGAAATTCCAACAAAAGTTGGGGCATTGATAGCATGCCCGATGTACATTATTGCTTCCGATTATCCACATCGTAACCCTCTAGTGCGCTGGAACCGTGTCAGTTGGATAGGCACCGAAGTCTCTGCCGTGTCGTTACGGACAAGGTTGTGGCATGCCCATGCCTTTCATGAACAAATGCCACAACATCCGAATGCTCAACTTTCTCCCACGGACGCTTGACAGCTGCAAAAAAATGCTCAACAATCGATCCGCCATTGTTGGCTTCATTTGTGATTGTTGGATTCCTTTCGCCATCATTTCTAATCTCGTTCGACGTTGTCGGTTTCCGGCAACAGGCGCAAACGCACCCCAATCATGTCGCAATTTACGTTCCTGGACAACGTTAACGACAGTGAACCGATAGTTCAAGATACGCTTTTGCATTCCAACTGCACATTCAAGGGCGGCTCTTTTGAAAACGAGGCGTTAAACTAAAAAATAGAAGATTCAACATTGGATCTCAGCGACAACGAATTGGAAGGTGTTTTGAAGTTTCCGATTCCACTGGATTCGACGCCGACGTCGCATATCAGCGTATACCAGCTACACCCTTTGTCTACCACATCCACTGCACATTCAAACGATTGCTTAAAACAAATGGTCTATTGCTTTAACTCGTACGACTTCAGAAAGAAATGTCGCAAAGTAGAACCACTTTTACCGCCTCAAAGACCGACGAGGTACATCAGACAAGACAGAATGGACTTTCGAAAGTCAAATCAATGTTCAAGTTCCAATGAGGGCGTTCTTAAATAAAGAAAGTTGAGAATTACATATCAATAAAAAAAAACACTTCACCAAAATGAACTAGAGAACCAAAAAATTATAAACAAATGTGAATACTGTTATGAGAGGAATGAAATGCGTACGTAGTCCCTCTCAAAATATCCTTCAGTCCCATTCATCCTCAACATAACATTTTTCCAGTAAGATCACTCTCATGATAACGGGGAACAAATAGTTTATTCTTTTACAAAAAAAAATGGATAGATGCTTTTGTAACACGATTTAAGTATTTTATAAAGTTTGTCAACATTAGAGCTTAAGATACAAGTTTCTAGGTTTTACTTCTCTATGAATATAAAGATTTGGATTCTATTCAAAGAAGCTTTGAAAACATCATGATGTTCATGTTAGAAGAAATTCACTCATGAACAATTTTTTCATGCCATTGAATCAGGATTCCAAGTGTTTGAAAACTAAAACAAAAATGTATAACATGATACTAAATACGTAAAACCAGCTAATGGAAATTGATCGAAGAAGAAAACAATATTAAAAGATAAGTTTCAGGGTTAAAGGGAAACAATAATGAGTAAAAAGCATCATGAAAATTTTCCTTTGGTAAAATTTAAGCTCAACATATTCTTCTTCATGGGTGTTTTTTCCTTGTTTATAAGGAAAAAAGAATGATGTGGCTTTCCAAATGAATGACATATGATTCAAAATTCAGGTCAAATTCTAAGTCTTCTATGAAACGTACAAAGGTGGTAAAGCAGTTTGGGTGCGTCCCGAACGGTACTACCCTCCGAGTGGTACGTGGTAGAACCGTGAAGTCTCCCACCATGGCCCATGCCATTTATGGTCTAGAATTTCTCCTAGGTCAACCTGCGATGACACTTGCGAAGTCGCGTAAGGAACAACTCCCACCCCACAAGCCCATAGAACCCTCCCACAAACGTAAGCCCTTGTCGGCAGCAGGTGACCCCACAGTCCCATGTATGAGGACTTGGTCTGATTGTGTTGCTCTTGTTCTTCTGCAGGCCCCTCGGACGAAGATGACGACGGTGATGGTGCGCAGTTCCCGGGTGGCATGGCCTTTCAGATGATGGAAGAGTGTCGTTGCGCCATCGAGGATTACGCAGTCCAGCAGCATTTCCCTCTCAAGTGGGAGAGGTCTGATCTCGGCCAAATTGTGGTTCGCTGCCACAACCGCAAGAGCGATGGATGCCAGTGGGTAATCCGTGCTCGCATGTCGAGCAAGTCGAACATCTGCACGGTGCCTTCATACGTAGAGGGGCATAAAGTGCACCCCGGCCCAGACGAAGGGGAACCCGGCGCGGACAACCAAGTGGGTCCTGCGACGTATGCAGGACACAGTGGCCCGAGACCCAACGACGGACGCCAAAGCCCTGCGAGCGGTTGTCGAAGCTGTCACACACGAGAAAGTGGGCTACCAGGTCATCTGGAGGGCGCGAGACAAAGCCCAAGAAGAAGTCATGGGGGAGAAGTCTACCTCCTAGGCTCTTTTCCCCACACACTGTGCCGAGGTGAGTCCTGCATTAATGGGTCGGTATGTTGACATGCATTGGATTTTTTTTGGGCCCTAGATTTACTGTTGGATTCATTCCTTCCACACATGCAGCTCATGCGCGTCGACCCCAACACCGTCGCTGTTGCGGAGCAGAGGGCCAAGCAGTTCCGTCGTTGCTTTGTTGCGCCAGGTGCCCGCCGCAAAGCATGGCCTCACGTGTGGCTGTTGTCACTCTCGACGGCGCGTTTCTCAAAAACGGGTACAAACAGGTGCTTCTGATTGCCCATTTTTTTTATGCAAACAACAACAGTGTGCCAATGGCATACGCCCTGGCCAGCAAGGAGGACGAGGATTACTGGGGGTGGTTTTTTCTCCATTTGTCTAACGCATACTACACCTTGCGTGAAGGAGGCACCACCATCATAAGTGGCCGAGATGCAGGGCTGCTCGCAGCCATGCCGAAGCTCCTCCCGCGGGCCAACCACAAGTACTACCTGTTTCACATCAAGGAGAACATCCGGGTGACCTACAACAAGACAACATCGGACATATTTTGGCGGCTGGCACATGCGTATGAGCGAGAGGAATACGACAATCTAAACATGGAGCTCATGCAGACGAGCCAGGGCGCAACACACTATGCGTTCAGCAATGGTGAGCAGGGAGGGATCCCGTTGCGCTGCTGGAGCCACTTCCACGGACCACTCGGGTGTGGCGGCCACACCACAAGCAATGCCTCAGAGTCCCTCAACGCACGGATCATCGAGGCTTGTAAGCTGTTCCCGTTCCACTGCTTTGCCATTCTGTACCCCTTCATACAAAAGCTCTTTGCAACGCACAGAAAGCTGGCCCACGACATCAACATGAGCATCGTGTAGGAGAGGAAGTGGACGACCACCCCTGGGAAAGCGCTCACGCACACCTGCTTGGCGGCACGAGACTACAAGATTGTACACAACGGGAACCTCATGGGTACGGTCACAAGGAGCAGGGGTGTACCGCGGTAGGTGGACTCCCGAATGCAGAAGTGCAGCTGTGGCCGCTACCAGGAGTTCGGCATATCGTGTGTGCATGCATGTGCTGTGCTTTTGGAGAACGGCGTGACACCGGACAACGACACTAACATGGTGTACAGCATCGCCGTGTGGAAGCGCTGCTACGGCCACCCCATGCCGGGCGTGAACCTGAGGGCATTGAAGCTAGCCCCCCCCGGAACCACACCGTGAGGGGGACCCCCCGGGACCTGGGTGGCAGCCACCAGGCGGGCGTGCATTAGGCCGGCCGCAAGGCAAACGCAAGCAGGTGGGTGATCTACTGTGCGCAAACCACATGTGTGGTCGATGTGGCCAGAAGGGGCACCCAAAGAAGTGCTGCACCAACCCACCCGTGCCAACACTGGCACAGATGGTCACAGGCCGCGCGGCCGAGCTGCGAGCATAGCAGGTTGCTACAGACAATGGGGCTGAGGATGCTACAGGGGCTATAATGGATGCAGCAGACATGGAAGCCGGTACAAGTGCATGTCCAACTGAAGCAACTACAGGGGCAGCAACTGAGGTGGCACCTATGGACGGCGACCAAACATAGGAGCAAACAGCAAACGGCCAGGGACAGGAGGGGGACGAGGAGGAGGATGAGTACGAGGAGGTCGGCTCGGAAGAGGAGGGGAACAACGAGGTCTTAGTCGCCAGGCCTGCTCCACAGGATGACCGAACGTCAGAATGGACAGATTCAGAGACTTCAGACGAGGAGTACGACCCAGACGAAGAGACAAGGAGGGAAGGCATGAGACAGAGGAGGCTGATTTCCGTTGTCAGTATGCCATGGTACGTGAGCTTGTTCCGGAGATGGGACTGCCACACCTTGACATGTTACCTGACACCGGAGCTCTGTGAAGGTAATGTGTTCGTCGCTCTTGCAAATGACCCCTATGCGTTGCCAGACATTGATAGACACTTGTTGATTGAACAAACCATGAGCACTGCATTGTACGTACCATGTCCACGCTGGACAACATTAATGACTGACTTTCACCCCTTCTGTGATTGCAGGTGAAGAAGGCAATTGTACTCATGCCTATCCAAGCATCGTCAAGGTCAAGATCCCGGAGCACCAGGCGAGGACTCTCTGTTGGAGGGCGGTTTAGATTGCAATGTTTGCATGTGGAGGCAGGAGAAAATGGTCTGATAATACGTGGCCAACCAGAGGAGGTGTTTTATGATGCTTTTGGGTGTGGAGATGCTTGCCCTTGTGCAGCTTGCAATGTTATTCGTTGGGTCCATAATTTGTCGATCTACGTGCAAGAGTAGATTGCCTCATGTGACATGTCTCCATTGCATTTCATGTGGATGTAAGGCATTCGTACATAGTCACCTGTGATATTTGTATTCATTGCATTGTAATGGCAAAGGTTGTGAAAGAATGTTGCTCATAGGAGGACGCAGAAATGCATGTACAACATGGAATGAAGCCCTTCACCAGGTAACCAAATGTCACACTAGTGTTTGGCTAAATCTCAGCTTGCTGTTGTTGCAGGTGACCAATTACTTGTCACATTTGTGTCATGTATGTCTGAATACAACAATCCGTTTCATCGTATACACTGGGTCATTACATTGCAATAGTAGAAACAAAACATAGAACTATTAGTTTGGAGTGCTACATTATGTGCACGACCTTATGCAACATTATGGCTACTCCAGACTTGATGCATATAGTTGGCAAAATGGACTGGAGTGTCAATACTCCAAACATGATTTAGGGTTCTCCAAACATAAAAATGGGTACTTCAGACTTCATTTGGTAGAGATCGTGTAACAATATGTTGGTGTGTCGCTACTCCAGACATGGTTCCGGGTACTCCAGACATGATTATGGGTACTCCAGACATGATTTTGCAGAAATCTTGGCACAATGTTATGGACTGTGGGTAGTCCACACATGATTCCGGGTACTTCAGACATGATTATGGGTACTCCAGACCTGTTTTTATAGAAATGTTGGCACAACGTATAGGACTGTGGGTAGTCCACACATGATTCCGGGTACTTCAGACATGATTATGGGTACTCCAGACCTGTTTTTATAGAAATGTTGGCACAACGTATAGGACTGTGGGTAGTCCAGACATAATTCCGGGTACTCCAGACATGATTATGGGTATTCCACACATGATTTAACAGAAATGTTCACACAATGTACTGGACTGTGGGTAGTGCAAACATGATTCCGGGTACTCCAGACATGATTATGGGTATTCCACACATGATTTAACAGAAATGTTCACACAATGTACTGGACTGTGGGTAGTGCAAACATGATTCCGGGTACTCCAGACATCATTATGGGTATTCCAGCCATGATTTTACAGAAATGTTGGCACAATGTACTGGACCGTGGGTGGTCCAGACATAATTCTGTGAAAAAGTATGTTGTTCACCCGAAAGAGAAGGGCCTTGTGGAAGGGAAACGACTAAATCATTGATTACTAACACTGTTAAAGGAGGGTATTACGTACATGAAAATCTCAAATCAAACTGACATGCTTGTGCAAAAGGGGGCAAAGTGGACAAGATTTGGCAGAAAACCAACAACGGTAACAGTGGCATGGGCCATTACGAACTCGGTGGCTCAGACCAAACCCATGGCTCCCAAGGCTCGGGACAGTTTGGCGGACGACTACTCGGCATGCGCATTCCCAATTTCCATGTCATACGTTCTGCAGTCACATGACCTGGGGCCCGTGATGGTTCTTCATGGCCCAACTCACGGTTGCGCGCTACATAGCGGTCCCACTCCTCCTTCAATGCGACCCATGCCCGATGAGCCGCCACAGGGTCCCCTATGGGTGTACTTCATCCATGATGTGTCTGGCCATTCGGACGTCTGTCGGTGTCCATGTCGATCCAACGCGGACTACAAGTATGTGGGTGATTAGCGAAGTGGACTGACTGAGAAGCACTTTAAGTACACACGATAATACCTGTTCGTTGTGCGAACCAATACAACAAGCCAGTTCGACGCTGGAACTCGTCATTGGTGCATTTCAACGTTCGGGACGAAAACCGTGTCCGACTACTTGTCCTATTCTTTGGAATGTGCGACTGCAATGTTGGATGGGCATGAATAACCTGGTGCAAAACAATCCGCTGTCCATGGTTTCGGTCGATAGATCAGCGCTGTCCATAACAAAAAACGACATGAAAGCGGTGCCCATGTTTTCGAATGTCCGACAGAAAACAGAGTTCGACTTCACTCTTGTGGTCGGCCGTTGCCGACTTTGAGAGCAAAATCGACGACTTTTGAAACCGGCCTCACCGATGTCAGAAGTCACCATGCTGCGAGTTTTGGAGTTCGCAACTGCAAACTCCAAAACTCCCGACAGGGTGCGCTGCATCTCGCAAACACCCACGAATAGCCGACAAACCCCCTAGTGACACTGGGGGATTTGGGTATTATCTTTTTACTTGCCAGGGCATCTGCCGGGCCCCGCGGTAGTGGAGCCCGGTTAGATTCCCTTTCTTCTATCACACGTGCGCCGCATGTTGCAACCCCCCCCCCCCAATAATAGGCAAAACCCCCTAGTTACACTTGGGGATTTGGGTATTATCTTTCTCTTGCCCGGGCATCTGCCGGGCCTCGCGGTAGCGGGTCCCGGCAGATGACCACCGTGTGCCGCATCCTGGAAACCACCCCAAACCTACGACAAACCCCTTAGTTTAAATGGGGGGTTTGGTAGGTTCATCACGAGCTCGCAGGGATGTTTTGCAGCGAAACCCCTCCTGCGAGCTCGCGAGGATGGGCGAAGTTCGACTTCGCCCTCTGTTGGTTTTCGTGCATCTCTCATTGTACTCTGTTGTCTCCTCCCGGCTTGTGTACATCGGCGTGCAGATGACTAATGGCGAGACTTGACGCTGCTGGAGTGTCGCTCGGTGGAGCCGACGCACGCTGAGGCCCATTCACCCGTAGCTGGAGCCTCCTCCTCTGGCGATGCGCTCAGCTCCATCGGCAGGCCTCTTTGGTGGTCGGGCCGCCGGCGGTCACTACCACTGCAGATGCTATCTGCATGCACCTAGCACTGTGTCTGGCTGTGGCATTGCGTCTGCAGCATCATGCGATGCCTAGGGTCCATGTCTCTTGTTGTATGGTCCTGTTTGGCATCGTTGACTATCATAGGTACTGCCTGGGTTCGTGCAGCCATAACTTCTTGTATCTTTTTTTCTAGCTGATTCCGACCGCACGACAGCGTTTGCAGCATCGGTATTACAGTATGGTCCAGTTTTCAGGCAAAACAGACGATGCCCGGGTTTTGGGCTGTCGGGCGTCTGGCAGGGCTCACCGAGAAAACCGTGTCTGCCAGAAAATAGGTCTAGCACTCTTTTCTGATTGGCTGGTTAGCTGAGTAACAAGTTATACACTAGTGGGGGGAAGCTAGAACTTGGAGGGGTCTCCCATTGTTGCTCATTCTTCATTGCTAATCAGTTAATTTCAGTTTTCAGCTGCTTTCTGGCGCTAACACTGGCGTGCGCACTTCTGAGTAACAAACCCAGAGCTTCCAGACTTACTATCTAGAGCAGGAGACTGAGGGGGAAGCAGAATTAAGCAACGAGCGTGGAAGCCCGCACGCTGCATCGACAACGCATGCTGCCCCAACCTGCTGCCTAGGTTTCTAGCTTGGTATTAGAGCCAGAGCGTAGTAGCAGCAGCAGAAGGCTGGCGTATAGGTGCCAGACAACGCCGGCAGACCCCCATACACGCCAGTGCAGGGGATCGCTGCCGGAATTTTTCCGGCAGCATTGACCCGCCTGGTGGCGGCGTCAAATTTTCTCCCACGGCCACTGGGCCAGGGGAAATGCTGCCAAAATTTTTCGGCAGCATTGACCCGCCTGGTGGCGGCGTCAAATTTTCTCCCACGGCCACTGGGCCAGGGGAAATGCTGCCAAAATTTTTCGGCAGCATTGACCCCCACACGTGACGCGAGGAGGTGAGGGGCAGGCTGTGTCCAAGAGCTGCGGGCGACAACGCACTCGGCAACATCACCTAGGTGTAGTTACTTGCACCAGCACGCAGTAGCAGCAGCTTGCAACAGTGGTAGCCGGAGGCAACAGCAGCGAGCAGTGGCAGCAGCAGCCAGCAACAGTTGCGTGCAGCAGTAGTAGCAGGCAGAAGCAGCAGCTCGCAGCAGCCCGCAGCAGCAATAGCCCGCAACAGCAGCTCGCAACAACAGCAGCCTGCAACAGTAGCTCGTAGCAACAGCAGCCCACAACAGCAGCGAGCAGCAACAGCGGCAAAGTAGCAGCTACAGTAGCGTGCAGTTGCAGCAGCAGGCTGTAGCAGCTGCAACAGCAAGCCGCAGCAGCAGCAAGCCGCAATAGCAGCCAGCAGCAGCAGCAGTTGTAGGAAGCAGCTGCCTTCAACTGTTGCTGTTGCTCAATGCCCGCAGCAAGCAAGCAGCCAGCAACAGTCCGCTGCTGCCAACGAGCAGCTGCCCGCTGCCAGCGAGCTGCAGTTCGCTGACAATGAGCAGTAGCCCCCTACTCGCAGCTTACAGTGGACAGCTGCCCGCTGTGACAGACGAGGAAGAAGGGAAAAAAAAGAGCAAAAAAATTCCCCCACCCCACTTGCTTCGCTGCCGTTGTTGTAGCAGACTTAGTAGCCGCAGCAGCCCGCAGCAGCAACGACTGCTATTGCAACTGCAGCCGCAGCAATAGCACCAGATGCAACAGCAGCAGCTGCAATAGCAGTAGCAGTCGCACTAGCAGCAACGGCAGCAGTAGCAACAGCAGCAACAACTGCTGTAGCAACAGTAGCAGCAACACCAACTGCAGCAGCAGCCGCAGCAGCAAAAAACAGTATCTGCATCAGTAAGAAAAGCAACAACAGCAATAGTAGCAGATACAGTACCAACAGCTGTAGCAGCGGCCCCAAAAACCGCCACCGCTGACGTCAGCATCCCGCTGCTGATGCCACTGCTGACGTCATCAAGTCACAAAAAAAAACAAAAAAACCAAAGAAGGGGTCAAGGGAAGGGGGAAGTAATCCTAAGGCTGGACAGGACGTCCACCGCCCTCAGCAGACGTCACTGCTAACGTCAGCACCCCACAGAGAAAAAAAAATATTAAAAAAATAAAACAAAACAAAGGGCATCACACCATGGCTAGTAGCCCCACTGGGGAGAGGTCCTCCTCTGTTGGGGGGACCCCAACCCCCCCTTTCTTGCAGCAGCAGCAGCAGTAGCAGCAGTAGTAGTGGTAGTAGTAGTAGCAGCAAGAGTAGTAGCAGCAGCAGCAGCAGCAACACCAGCAGCAGCAGCAGCAGCAGCAAGAGCAACAGGAACAGCATGAGAAGCAGGAGCAGCAACAGCAGCAGGAGCAGCAGCAACAGCGGGAGCAGCAGCAGTAGCAGCAGCAGCAGCAGCATCACCAGCAGCAGCAGCAGCAGCAGCAAGAGCAACAGGAACAGCATGAGAAGCAGGAGCAGCAACAGCAGCAGGAGCAGCAGCAACAGCGGGAGCAGCAGCAGTAGCAGCAGCAAGAGGAGCAGTGGGGCCAGCAGCCCTCTGACGTCGTTGGCGACAACCCTGACCCCCTCGTTGCTCTTCAGCAACTGCTCGCCGCCCTGACGCAGCAGCTCGCGGCACTGCAACCGTTAGTCACCCAGTCTGACCCCAATGCTCCTCCGTCCTTCCACCCTCCAGGGCACGCCAGCCCAGCTATGTCTGCTACCACGCAATACCTGGCGCAGCAGCAGACACTGCGCTAGCGGCAGATAGTGACCTCCGTCCTTGGCCCCACTCTGGGTGCCGGCCGTAGGCAAAAGGACTTTGAGACGCCGCCGCCGCCGCTTCAGGCCGGCGAGTAGTTCCGGAGCTGGGAGCTCAGGTTCCGCATCTGGGCGCATGGTGAGGGCCTGTGGGCATACAACACCCTTGCGTATGATGCCACCCTAGCCGATCAGCTGTATGACGCTGGTCGTGCTGTCCAGGCTCTTTTCCTTGTCGCCCCTCCGGCTTCCCGCCTCGCCCTCGAGCCCTTCTTGGACGACTTCACTGCTGGCGCCACCCCAGACCCTGCAGCCGTTCCCATCGCCTGTCCAGTGACGCTGAGACTAGCCGCCTACTGCGGGAGTTCAACTCCCAACACATGGGGGAGACCGAGACGGTCACCTCCTATTGGCAGCGGGCGACGGACATCCTTCGTCGCCTCGGGACCGCTGTCCCACCCCCTTTGGCCGCGCTCCTCACCATCAAGCGCGGTGCTACTGAAGCGTACGCGAACGTCTTCGTCCACTACCCTCATGACGTTCTCTCCACCATGGCGGCCCAGGGCACCCTCATGCCCTGGGCATACAAGCTCTTCCTCCGCATTGAGGAAGCCCGTCTGGAGTCCCGACTCTAGCGCACGGAGGTCGTTGCCTCCCCTGCCGTCACCTCCCCTGCCATCGCCTCCGTGGCCGTCGCCTCCCCCGCCGTAGCTAACTCATCCTCATTGGGGAAGAAGAAGCGTCGGAACACGAAAGGCAAAGGTCAACAATAGCAGCAGCAGCAGTCGTCGACCGGGTCCAACGTTTGCAGCGCAGTGTGCCACAGCTGTGGCCAGCCCGGGCACGGGTGGTACATGTACCCTCTACCGACGGATGAGGCCCACGACATCGCCACCATGTGTCGCCAGCGCGAGCGCCATCTTGCCTCTGCTTCCGTGACTGTCACCGGCTCTGAAACCTCCGCCTTGTCCAGTAGCTCCACCACTCCCGCTGCTTCGCTAGTCGTGCCGACACCAGCGCCGCAGCCGTCGTCACCGGCGCAGTCCTCCTTCAACCCGGGCTCCGGCGCCATTATCCCGCACTCCGTCTACACTCCCGGGCCATCCTCCCGTGAGCGCCAGCTGGAGCAGCTCATCGCGCTCCAGCTCGGCCTGCCTCCGCCTCCTCCCTAGGGAAGTGCGAGTTGCATTACTTCCTGCTCCCCTGTCCAGCCTTTCATGACTGAGACTGAGCTCTGGTCGTGCCCCGTTTCCTCGTCTGTCTAGTCTTCTCTCATGGTCTCCGCTACCCCCTCCAAGGACGACGTTGCTTGGCTTGACGATTGGCAGTCTCAATTCGCACCTCCTTCCACCGCGTCCGCATCCCTTGCTTGTTGCCATGTGACTGTTAGTGATCTTGCGACCCTGGTCCTGGACCCTGCTTGGACCTGGATCATCGACTCCGGGGCCACACATCACATGACAGCCTATTGTGAGGCCTTTAGAATGCTCGGTCTTGTAGGTGATGTTTCTGGTGTCCGGACAGGCTCTGGCTAGGTGTTGCCTGTCCGTGGTGTTGGCGTCGTTCGTTTCTGTGGTCCCTCCGGTGATGTCTTTCTGACTGATGTCCTCTTCGTCCCTAGTCTTGAGCTCAGCCTTCTATCCGTCATTGCCCTTGACCGCATGAGCATGGACGTTGTGCACTCGCGTGGTGTTGGCACTATGTCGTTGCTTCCGTCTGGCCTTGTTGTGCTGCATGCCATCGCCCGTGGCAACCTGTGGCATGTACCTCGCTCTCCTCCTCTCCTTTCATCTCCTCCCCGTCAACCGCCACAGGCCATGTGTTTTTCACCAGTACGCTTTCTCCTCAGCACACTCGCCTCTTGCACCAGCGCCTCTGCCACGTCCACTCTCCCGCCGTGGACAGCATGCTCCGCACCCAGCCGGCCAAGGGCCTTGACCAAGAGACTTTTCCCCTCTCGTGCCCAACTGAGTGCATTGACTGCGCTCAGGGGAAGATGCACCGGTCCACGTATCCCTTGTCTTCCTCCCGTGCGTCCGCCCCCCTTGACCTTGTCCATTCGGACGTCATGGGTCCTCTCCCCACCGAGTTTGTTAGCGAGTGTGGTCGCTACGTCCTCACTCTCACTGACGACTTTTCTTGCTACCGCTGGGTCTTCTGTCTTTGGGAGAAGAGCGATGTCGTCCACGCCATCCAGGACTGGCTTGTCCTTGCGAAGCGTAAGTGTGGCCGCTCTCTCCTCCGCTTTCACTCCGATCGCGGTGGTGAGTACCTGGGTAAGGCGACGACCTTTCTCGCCTCCCGCGGAATTCGCCATGAAACGTCCGCGCCTTAGACACCCGCCAAGAACGGTGTCTCCGAACGGTGGAACCGTACTATGGCCGACGCCGTCCGCACCATGCAGGTCGAATCTGGTCTCTCCGAGGGCTTCTATTTTGAAGCCATGGCCTACATGACCTTGGTCTGGAACCGGATTCCCCACGGTCCCCTTCCCCGCCAGTCCACACCGTACCAGCATTGGTGCGGTCAGCGAGCTGACCTCCGCCCGGCTCGCGTCTGGGGCTGCGTGGCCATTGTGTGGCTGCCCGTCTCGAAGCAGGGCGGCAAGCTCGCCCCTCGCGAACGTCTCTGCACCTTCCTCGGTGTCTCTCGTCAGTCCAAGGCCTGGCACTTCTGGGATCCCTCCCGGCATTGCATCATTGAGTCTCGGGACTCCCTCTTCTTCGAGGACTTGTTTCCTCGTGTCCTCATGTGCTCCGGTTCGTCCGTGTCTATCCCGTTGCGTGGGGGAGTGTTGAGTCCGTTCTCCGTCCTGCCGCTTCCGGGTGACACATCCCTCGGTCCTTCCGAGCCGGCAGACCCAGTCGCGTCTGCTGGTCCCTCCAGGCCAACAGCCCCAGTCTCGTCTGCTGGTCCCTCTAGGCCAGCAGCCCCAATCGCGTCCGCTTGTCCCTCCGGGCCAGCAGCCCTAGTCGCGTCTTCTAGTCCCACCGGGCCAGCAGCCCCAGTCCCGTCCGCTGGTCCCTTTGGGCCAGCAGCCCCAGTCGCGTCCGCTGGTCCCTCCACGCCAGCAGTCCCAGTCGCGCCCGCTGGTTCCTCCGGGCCAGCAGTCCCAGTCGCGTCCGCAGGTTCCTTCGGGCCAGCAACCCCAGTCGCGTCCGCTGGTCCCTCCAGGCCGACAGCCCCGGTTGCAGCGGTGGGCCCCTTCGGGCCAGCAACCACATCCGCCTCCATCAGCCCGACGAACGCAATGATGTCACCTTTCCTGCCACGCTACACGCGTGGCCCAGGCGGCAGCCTCCGACCCAGATCGTCGGTGAGCGCGCAGACCGTTGCACCGCGCTCCGTGGCGCCTCGACCCCTCGTGGCTCCACGTGTCTCCTCCGCTCCCACGGTCGTGAGTGGGGATCCTGGCACCAAGGCCCTCGGCCTGACCACCTCGGCCATCATTGCAGACCTTCACCCGGGCTCCGCACTGGGCTACGCAATGCTTCATCATGAGCATCGGGTTGCTGTCGCGGCTACACTCGCGCGCATCCCACCTGGGGCTCGAGTTGCACACGCTCTCTCAATTCGCTCCACAGCACGCCCGGAGGACCCAGACACCCTACGCGAGGCACGAGCCTCTTCTGAGGCCGCACACTGGAACGCTGCCTGCACCGATGAGCTCACCGCTATCTGCTTGCACTACGTGTATGACCTCGTCGACCTTCCCCCAGGACGGAAGACCATCGGCGTCAAGTGGGTCTTTCGGCGCAAGTGGAAGCCCGATGGGTCCTTGGACAAGTATAAGGCCCGCCTTACAGCCAAGGGGTTTGCCCAGATTCCTGGGGTCGATTACGACCAGATCTTTGCCCCAGTTGGCCGGTTCTCCACTAGCCGTGCACTCTTCAGTCTGGTCGCCCAGCACGGGTGGGAGCTGCATCACATGGACATGAGCAACGCTTTTCTCCATGGTTCACTGGAGGGTGAGGAGCTCTACATGGTGCAGCCCTTAGGCTTCGACGATGGCACTGGGAGAGTCTGGCGACTGCGTAAGGCCCTTTATGGCCTGAAGCAGTCGCCTCTGTGCTGGAACCAAGAAATCAGCAGTACGCTCCTTCGTGGCGGGCTCCAGCGCAACACCGCTGACCCCGCACTGTTTGTCAGTCCGCGAGGCCAGACTTTGCCGCTGTTCTGGTTTACGTCGACGATCTGCTCATTGCGTTGCTAGACATGGCTGCCATCCAGCGTGTCAAGGATCTGCTGCACGTCGCCTACCAGATGAAGGACCTTGGGTCTGCCAGAGTCTTCCAGGGCATGGAGCTCGAGCATGATCACTCCCAGGGCGTCCTGAACATCCACGTGGCCGCCTATGTGCAGACACTGTCCACCCGCTTTGCGCAGGATCTGCCACTTGTGTCCAGCGCATCCTCACCCATGTCACTCGATGGCCAAGCGAAGCTGAAGAGTCCTGACCCAGCCGTTGTGGGGGAGCCAGTTGACGTGACCACATACTTGCGAGTCATCGGGTCACTGATGTTCCTGGCCACGACGACGCGCCCAGATATCGCGCTCGCCGTCAACCTCCTGGCCCAGTTCTCTCAGGAGCCGCGTCACCTCCACTACGAGGCCGCGATCCGAGTACTGCGCTATGTTGTCTCGACTCCTCTATGAGGTCTCATGTTCCGCCGTCAGCCGCCTGTTGTTGCGGTGGGCTACACCGGTAGTGACTGGGCCGGCAGTCCGGACGGTAAGAGTTGCACAGGCTGGATCTTTCTGATTGGTGGCACAGCTGTGTCCTGGCGTAGTGGCAAGTGGGGATGCGTTGCAAGCAGCACTGCTGAGGCTGAGTACGTTGCTCTTCGCTCAGGCGCGTGTGAGAGTGTGTGGTTGCGTCGTCTGTTGTCCGAGTTGCGTCAGTCCGTCGCATCCATCACGTTGCACTGTGACAATGAGAGTGCCATGGCCATCGGTGACAATGACGGCGTGCATCACACACGCACAAAGCACATCAATGTTAAGTATCACTATGTGCATTTGTTGTTACATGACGGCAGCGTCAGCATCGTGTGGGTTGAGATAGCACGGCACTTGGCAGACTTCTTGACCAAGGCACTGAAGTGCGACTCGTTCAAGAAAGTTGTGAGTTCAGTCGGCATGCGCCCGTGAGTGACTCTCTCTGTCCCTGCTTGCGTCTTTGCTTGGCCTGGGGTGTTTGGTCATTGACTGTGTCTCCGCCCGCACATGTGCACTACGCCTGTGAGTCATGGGGGAGTGTTGGTTTTCGTGCATCTCTCATTGTACTCTGTTGTGTCCTCCCGGCTTGTGTACATCGGCGTGCAGATGACTGACGGCGCGACTTGACGCTGTTGGAGTGTCACTTGTTGCAACCGACGCACGCTGAGGCCCATTCACCCGTCGCTGGAGCCTCATCCTCTGGCAATGCGCTCAGCTCCATCGGCAGGCCTCCTCGGTGGTCGGGCCGCCGGCGGTCACTGCCAGTGCAGTGACCACCGGCGGTCACTGCCAGTGCAGCGTCGGTATTATGGTATGGTCCAGTTTTCAGGCAAAACGGACGACGCCCGGGCTTTGGGCTGTCGGGCATCTGGCAGGGCTCACTGAGAAGACCAGAAAATAGGTCTAGCACTATTTTTTGATTGGGTGGTTAGCTGAGTAACAAGTTCTACACTAGTGGGGGGAGCTAGAACTTGGAGGGGTCTCCCATTGTTGCTCATTCTTCATTGCTAATCAGTTACTTTCAGTTTTCAGTTGCTTTCTGGCGCTAACACTGGCGCGCGCACTTCTGAGTAACAAACCCAGAGCTTCCACACTTCGTCTCTAGAGCAGCAGACTGAGGGGGAAGCAGACTTAAGCAACGAGTGTGGAAGCCTGCACGTTGCATCGATAACGCATGCTGCCCCAACCTGCTGCCTAGGTTTCTAACTAAAGTCAAAATCCATGTCGAATATGTGCCCATTTTCGCTCGAAAACCGAAAAATATGGGCATCGTTGTCATGTCGGTTTCGACTATGGACAACGGTGATAAATCGACCGCAACTATGTGTTGTGCTTTGTGCCGTTCCTGTACAGTTTACTGTGACCACTCGACTGTGTCCATACTTGTGCAGATCCCTGAGGCAGGCGACCCTGGTGACACCGGCGCGACGACAGGCGGCGGACTACCCGCCTTGAGCTGACCGACCACTGTTCCAGAGCCCCAGATTTCACCGGGACTCCTTGCTGTGCCTTCTACGTCTTGCAGGCGCCTTTTGGCGGACTGGGCATGAGGCCCATTTGCATGTTTTTGCATTGTATACTCGCTTTCAGTCGATGGATGCATGCATGTGACCAGTCGCTGCGTCCGTCTTTTGATTCTGCACGTCTAGGTTCAGACGGCGTAGGATTCTGACATGTGTGCGCAGAGTTACGGCCAAAACAGTGGTTTTGGGCCGGTTTTAGGACAGCTCTTGGACTGCCGCGTGCGACACCCGCCGTGCGCCGCGGCAGGTATTTATGCCCTGGACCTGTCAGTTTTCATTTCTCTCTGCATATGCTATATTGAAGCATTCTGACACTGTGCCTTGTGTCTCCTAGCCCAACCCTTGCCGTTGTGTATACGACCACTGACTGTCGTCACCGTCTGACCTGGCACTGACGCCCGGTCAACGGCTGTGTTGCTAGGAAGCTTCCACGCACTTTCTCATGGTATCAGAGCAGTGAGACAGTTCTCACTGAGCTGCGCAGCAGAGACGCAGCAGAGCAGCAGCAATGAGAGTCACCGCTGCAGCAGACCTTCTGGGACCTGTTGGAGACGGCCGGTCGCCGTCCACNGGCACTGACGCCCGGTCAACGGCTGTGTTGCTAGGAAGCTTCCACGCACTTTCTCATGGTATCAGAGCAGTGAGACAGTTCTCACTAAGCTGCGCAGCAGAGACGCAGCAGAGCAGCAGCAATGAGAGTCACCGCTGCAGCAGACCTTCTGGGACCTGTTGGAGACGGCCGGTCGCCGTCCACGTACTCCACCCACCACGTGAGATCGCAGCTGCTGAGGCAGCAGCAGCGGCGCGTACCGCCACGCAGAGGTGTGTGGCAGCTGCCGTGCGTGCAGCCGCCCCTCCCTCCACAGCCACAGCAGCAGAGCAGCAGCAGCAGAGGCGGCGGCGGCAGCAGCGCAGCAGCAGCGCAGCAGCAGCGGCCGCCACAGCAGCGTGGCAGCAGTGGCGGCAGCAGCAGCGCAGCAGCAGCGTCGGCAGATGCAGCGCAGCAGCGGCAGCCGCACAACAGCAGCAGCGGCAATCGCGGCGGCAGCAGCGACGCAGCAGTGGCAGCAGCAGCAGCGCGCGGCGGCAGCAGCCAGCAGCAGCACGCGGCGGCGGCAGCCAGCAGCAGCTGCAGCGCGCAGCAGCAGCGCCGCGCGTAGCAGCAGCTCAGCCGCTGCTGCCACCGCTGCACACGCAGCTACGCAGCTGCTGCTGCAGCTGACAGCACAGCTGCAGCAGCAGCTGGGCGTAAGCTGCTACGCAGCTTCCGCGGAGCTGCCGCGCACCACTGCGCAGCGGCAGAACTGTGACAAGAAAAAAAAAGAAGGAAGGGGACGAGCTGACATCAAAATTGTCAATCGCTGACGTCATCAAGTCGTGCTGACGTCAGCAACCACTTGCTGACGTCAGCATTACACTTAGCCAAATTTTCACCCGGAAAATGAAAAGTTGCCAGCGTTTCAACTCCCCGAGAAATGCAGACGATTTTGAAATCCGGCAAACTTGACCTGTCGTCCCATAGTGAGCGGCGACATGAGTTCGCCCGACGACAAGGACAAGGGACCAGGTGATCCCTCCTCCTCTTCTTCAAGAGTATTGAGCCCTCGCTCGCAGGCCATTGAGGACCTGCGCAGCCAGCAGGAGGAGATGCGTCGTATGTAGTGAGAGCAGACTGACGCGATCCGCACGCTGACTGAGCTCCTACGCGCTCAGCCCACAGATCCTCTGCGGATTTCTGTGGGAGCTGCCGGCGTTGCGGCCTCCACCCAGCACTCGGCTCAGGTGCCCGTGACAGGTGCCCCGCCTGCTTCACCTCCTGATGTGGTTTCCCCACCACCTGCGGACCTCCTTGACGACGAGCCATTCATGCCAGGCTTCGAGGATGACTCCCAGGAGCGGGAGATACGTCTCCTACAGGAGTGCCTCCGTCAGCTGCAGACGGGTATCCGACCTCCACCCGTGTCCCCGATACGACCGTCACCTGGCTTCCCCGGTGATCACCCCCTTCCAGGAGTCTTCCCCGTCTCTCGCCCTCCTCAGCCTGCGGTTGCTCTCCCCACGGAGCGGCGGCCAAAGGACTTTGAGGCACCACCTCCACGGTACATCAGCGAGGATGGATTTGACTGCTGGGAGATCCTGTTTCAGGTGTGGGCCACTTCCGAGGGAGTGTGACCTTACTACCACAGCCCATACCAGCCTACAGATCCAGCACAGGTGCTGACAGCAGCCAGGGCCATGCGAGGACTTCTCTACGCCATGCCACGCGAGACTGTCGTTGACTTCCGCCCCTTCCTCGGCGAGGCTGGCACAGGCACCGGAGCTGATCCGCGTGGAGGCTGGGATCTGGCGTTGTCCCTACTGGCCGCAGAGATGCACGCCACGCGTGCGTCACACATTCGTGCTTTCCACTCGCTCCCTCAGGGACCAGCGGAGCCTGCGGCGGATTACTGGCGACGCGCCATGCATATCTACACGTGTCTGGGGACCTCAGGGGGCACACAGCTGTGGGCACTTCGGACATTCATGCTCGGAGTTTGCCTGGAGTACACCGACATATTCAAACGGTACAGCGATGCTGCTCTCCCACCCTACAGCCTTTCTCAGCCACCCTGCAGCTGCTCCCTTGGGCCCACCAGGTTTTCCTCCAGGTGACGTCGGCCCGCGAGGCAGCAGTAGCACATCAGGAGACTTCCCTCGCTGCAGCGGTCCTCACCTCACCGCCATCTTCCCTCCTGCAGTCACCCTCATCTACCTCCATCACGACCTCATCTTCTTCCTCCTCTTCGACCCCGTCTACACCCACGCAGACGCAGGGCGTTGCCGTAGCCGCCCAGGGGAAGAAGAAGAATAGGAAGCGCGGATCGGGTCAGCAGCAGTCGTCATCCAGTGGTAGTAGTGGCCGTTCTGTGCACTGCTACAACTGTGGAGGTGCCCATCGTTACACCGAGTTCCAGCAGCCGCTTGACTGGGAACACATCACTCGCGGACTTCAGGCTGCCCATGCTGCCCACATGGCGTCCGGCACGTCGACCGCACACTCCTCTGGACGCGCGGCGACCACGACTATAGCTGTTCCTACATCCTCACCGGCGAGCAGCAGTGATCCAGACCCACGTGACCGCACCATCGCCGAGCTCCGTCATCTTCTGGCGCTTCGCTTTCAGGGAGGTGCGAGTGTGTTGTCATCGTCGAGTGGGTCACAGACTGCTTGTTCGTCCGTCCTCGTGACTCGTGATGACAAGTGTGGGGGAGCACAGTCCGCATGTGATGATGATGGGCCTGACTGCACTGACTGGATTCATGAGTCTCACCTTCGTGATGTACGTCGTTCCTTCCCACTGACGGCTCAGCGTCCCTCTGATGCCGAGTGTTCCATTGCTCGTTGTACAGTGACGTCCACCAGTCGTGACTCCGGTGGCACTTGGATCATCGATTCCGGTGCCACCCACCACATGACGTGTCGTCGTAGTGACTTTGTGGTACTTGGTCCCGTCACGACTGTCCGTTCTGTTCGTACAGGCTCTGGTCAGTCCTTACCGGTCCACGGTGTTGGGGTTGTATGCTTTGATGGTCCGCCTGCCCCCCTGTACCTCTCTGACGTGCTGTTTGTGCCTGATCTTGAGCTCAGCCTGGTGTCTGTGCGTGCCTGCACTCTGATGGGTCTCTCCGTTGAGCATACCGCTGATTCAGCGACTGTGACTGCTCTTGTCACCCGTAGCATTGTCCTGCGTGCTTCAGTCGTAGATGATTTGTACCACATTGCTCGGCCCTCCTCCCCTTGCTCTCCCTCCTCCTCTGGCCGCGTTTTTGTCACTGGTGTTCTATCCCCAGAACACCAGCGGTTGCTTCACCGACGTCTGTGTCATGTGGGCTCCGACACTGTGCCGAAGCTCATCCGGACATAGCCCGATCTTGGTCTTGACGTGGCTTCTTTCGAGAAGCCACCCAAGACCGACTGTCTTTTTTGCGCTCAGGGAAAGATGCACCGGTCCACTTATCCTGATTCGCATTCCCGAGCGCTGAGGCCACTCGAGTTGGTCCACTCGGACCTGCTTGGTCCTCCCCCGGTCGAGTCCCTGTCCGAGAGGGGACGGTATGTTCTGACGCTGACTGCTGACTTCACCCGGATGCGGTGGGTCTACAGTCTGCGCCAGAAGAGCGATGCCGCCCTTGCGGTTTGGCTCTGGCTTGTGATGGCTGAGCGTCAGTCTCGCCACACACTACATACCTTTCGCTCGGATCGTGGCGGCGAGTTCCTCGGTGAGATGGACTCCTTCTTTGCTGAGCACGGCATTTTTCACCAGGTCTCCGCTCCTACTACCCCACAGCAGAACGGTGTCTCTGAGCGCTGGAACCGCACCATGGAGGATGCGGTCCGCGCCATGCGGTCTGAGTGCGGTCTCCCGGAGTCCTTCACCTTCGAGGGCTTCGCCTACATGACGTGGGTCTGGAACCGCCTCCCGCATGGTCCGCTTCCGGATCATGTTACACCGTACGAGCTCTGGTTTGGCCACCGTGCTGATCTTTGTCTCGCGCGCGTCTGGGGTTCCCTGGCCTCCGTGTGGTACACCGAGGACCAGCAGGGGTCCAAGGTCTCCCCCCGGGGTCGCTTGTGTGCTTTCATCGACATCTCCCCGCGGTCGAAGGCCTGGCGCTTTTGGGACCCCACTCGCCGTCGTGTCATTGAGTCCCGTGACGCGTTGTTTTTTTGTCTCTCACATACCGTGATCTGGCTTTGATCACAGCGCTCTCCGCAGCTCATGTCCCTTCCTCTGAGGGTCCTTGGCGGATGGGGGAGACTTCTCCACCAGTGACCATTTCTCGTCAGGCTGATGTGTCCACTCGAGTCCCCTCTCGATTTCCAGGACTTGATGACCCGGCTCTCATTGCCGTTGGTCCAGAGATCCCGCCTGCTCAGCTTGTTTCACACACCACAGGTACCGCTGCTCCCACACCTCCTCCTGCATCATCACCTGTGTCCACTGGCACCCCTGCTCCGGTGTCTGAACCATCCCAGCCCACTCCTGTCCCTACGTCGCCTGACACTCCTGTCTTAGTGTCCGGGCCAGCTGTCCCTCCGAGCTCAGTGTCCCCCACACACGCTTCTCCTCGCACGGCATCTCTGGCTGCCTCGTCTCAGCCCTCACCAGCTGAGGTCGTACCTGTCCCTGTGGTCGTACCTGTTCCTGAGCCTGAGGTGCGCCCCTCGACCTTCGGTTACTCTCGTGAGCCCGGTGGTCGCCTTCGACCACTAGATTCCGGAGCTTAGCGAGCGTCGGGTCCCGGACCCAGGCGTTCCTCTCGTAGCATCGCGAGCGGTGATCCAGGCACAAAGGCCTTAGGCCTGAGTGTCCGCACTGAGCTTTCAGAGGTACACCCAGCGTGCCCTATAGGGCACGACCTGGTCACTCGCGAGTTCCATATCGCCTGTGATGCAGCATCTGATCTCGTAGCCGTCAGGCCTGACACTGAGGCGTGTGCACTTGCCACGCAGAGTTCCCCCTCTATGGCGCCTGACCCGGGCACATTGAGGGAGGCTTTCTCATCGCAGGATGCTGAGGCCTGGCGAGCTGCTTGCGAGGATGAGCTTCGCGCCATCCGAGAGCACAGAGTCTACGAGCTGGTCGACCTTCCCCCTGGGAGGAAGGCGATTCAGGTCAAGTGGGTCTTTCGCAAGAAAGTGAAGCCGGATGGCTCACTGGAACGCTACAAGGCCCGCTTGGTCGTCAAGGGGTTCTCTCAGATTGAGGGAGTTGACTACACTGACGCCTTTGCCCCTGTCGGCCGCATGACCTCAGCTCGAGCTCTGTTCGGTGTAGTGGCTCAGCATGACTGGGAACTACACCAGATGGATGTGAAAAATGCGTTCCTCCATGGCTCTTTGGATGAGGAGATTTACGTGGCTCAGCCACCAGGCTTTGAGGACGGTGACAAGGTCTGGCGCTTGCGCAAGTCCTT
>SZWC01018277.1:28128-57337 GCA_023375785.1 Penium margaritaceum
TGTGTCTGCTACACCATATGTCCCGGCGACATCTCTGAGAACTGCTGCTCTCAAGAACACCTCAACCTCTAACAAACCAGCCGGTCGACTCTGCTCATGTATAGCGACCGCTGTCAGGCTAGTAAGAGTCCCGTGCGCCAACGCCCTTGGAAATCTGTATGGGACATCCCGATCTGCACAATACTCCTCTGCTGCTGGCAGGTCGCTACTGATCAGAGTCGCGAGTGGCATCACCAAGGCACGTGAGACCTGCCCTCCTCGTGATGCAACCTGCTGCTGCACAATGTCTGGCTGCTGCCCCAGCGTAGATGTCGACCTCGATGACACGCATATCTCCTGCACTGGAACGTCCGCCGGACTCGTGTGAGCCTGCTGTGCAAACTCCGCCCAAGCTCCCAAAGATGCATCCTGATCCATACCGGCCCCGTGTGCCACCGCCGGGCCGCCACCGGTAGGAGCCGCGAGTGGCACCACCCAGGGACGCCGGGCCTGGACACCTCCTGACGCAAGCTGCTGCTGTAGAAGATCTGGATCCAGCGCGGAAGTGGAAGTCGAGCTCGATGATACGCAAGTCTGCACCATGACCTCCATGTCGGGATCAGACTCACTCCCCCTCGACCATACTGCGGATCCTGTCGCTGCTGTCGCATCACGGCATGCGCGGTAACCACACTCCCCCTCGACAGGTACAGCACTGGAGGCCGAGGAGGTGGAGGATGTATCAACACCGGCGTGAGCACGCCGTGTAGCGCGCTACAGGCTCGGACGAGGCTGTAGCCAGGGTGGATGCCAGCCGGGAGGGCGCGTCCAACAGCGACGCCAACCATGACGTCCATCACCACAGTAGTAGCAGGCGAACGCGCAGGGCACCTGCTCAGATATCCGCGCACTCATCTCGTGTGCTGGATGATAGATAGGGGCCGAGGGCACCTACTCCCGGTGGTAAACACCAAACCACGGGAGTGAATGGGGCCAGTAGGTACTGTCACTCCTGGAGGTCACGGCGTCCGGGCCAGCAAACGTGACCAGAAGGGAAGAGCTGCACTACCGCAGCACGCCCGGAGACGACGGTCCGACTAACTGCGGCCACTAATGCTGCTGCCACTAATGGAGCGAAGACTACTCCAGGACGAGAAGGGGTGGCGGCTGCAGGTGTGGCTGCTGCTCCAAGCGATAGACGACCCAGCCCTCGGAGCTGGTAGGACGCGAATCCGCCGTCGATCCTACGGGGTGAAGTGCGGGCACCAATCCACGGGCCCCAGAAAGACGCCGGTCGAGGACGCGTCTAGAAGCGGAGATCGTCGCCGACGACCATCCGCTGTGGGCTGAGAAGACGAAAGCGGAAGCGGTTGCGCAGCCGCCGCACGATGTAGTCGTCGACACTGTACGGCCTGATGCTGCTATTGCAACTATGAAAGCTGCAGCGACTGCTGCGGTGGTACTCTCTCACTGCGGTGGTAGTTGGAATATTATTCTGTTTTTGTTTTGCCTCTTTTTTTTTTTTTTTTCTTCTTGCCCACAGCCACCCCCCTCCTTTTCTTTCTTTTGCCCTCACCCTCCACCCCCCCCCTTTTTTTTATTGGTTCCCCCCTCTGCTCGCCTGAAGCCCTTGCCTGTTTTTCAGGCGTACCCCTTTTCGGACCTTTTGTAGCTCGCCCCCCCCCTTTTCCTCGATTGCCCGGAAGGTGGGCGAACGGGGAAAATGAGGAGGGGAGGGGGGGGGGTGTCCGGCCTGTCCGGCTCTCCCTCCCGTGAACTCTCGCTCGCTCGCTCGCTGAGCGAGCGAGTGAGCGAGTGGGTGTCGGGGGGGAGGAGGGAGCGAGAGGGGGGGGGTCCTCGTCCGCCCCCCTGACCCGGCCCCTCCGTCGGTCGGACGACGGGGCCGACGGGGCCGAGGGGGCCCACGAGGCCCACGGGCCCCCTCCGAAGGGCCCCTCGGAGGGGCTCGGCAAGGCCCTCCGAGGGCCCCCCTAAGAAGAGGAGGAAGGGAGGAAGGGGGGGGGGGTGCGAGCGGGGCCCCCTCAGAGGGGCCCCCCGATCAGAGGAGGGCTGCGAGGCCCTCCTCGCAGCGGCAGCAGCAGCTGCAGCGGCAGGTGCAGCTGCTGCGGTTGCTGCTGCTGCAGCTGCTTCTGCTGCTGCTGCTGCTCTGCGCAGCAGCTGCTGCTGCTGCTTGCTGCTGCCGCCGCGGCTGCTGCTGCTGCACGCTGCTTCTGCTGCCGCCGCTGCTGCAGTAGCTGCCGCTGCTGCTGCTGCTTGCTGCTGCCGCCGCGGCTGCTGCTGCTGCACGCTGCTTCTGCTGCCGCCGCTGCTGCAGTAGCTGCCGCTGCTGCTGCTGCTTGCTGCTGCCGCCGCGGCTGCTGCTGCTGCACGCTGCTTCTGCTGCCGCCGCTGCTGCAGTAGCTGCCGCTGCTGCTGCTGCTTGCTGCTGCCGCCGCGGCTGCTGCTGCTGCACGCTGCTTCTGCTGCCGCCGCTGCTGCAGTAGCTGCCGCTGCTGCTGCTGCTTGCTGCTGCCGCCGCGGCTGCTGCTGCTGCACGCTGCTTCTGCTGCCGCCGCTGCTGCAGTAGCTGCCGCTGCTGCTGCTGCTTGCTGCTGCCGCCGCGGCTGCTGCTGCTGCACGCTGCTTCTGCTGCCGCCGCTGCTGCAGTAGCTGCCGCTGCTGCTGCTGCTTGCTGCTGCCGCCGCGGCTGCTGCTGCTGCACGCTGCTTCTGCTGCCGCCGCTGCTGCAGTAGCTGCCGCTGCTGCTGCTGCTTGCTGCTGCCGCCGCGGCTGCTGCTGCTGCACGCTGCTTCTGCTGCCGCCGCTGCTGCAGTAGCTGCCGCTGCTGCTGCTGCTTGCTGCTGCCGCCGCGGCTGCTGCTGCTGCACGCTGCTTCTGCTGCCGCCGCTGCTGCAGTAGCTGCCGCTGCTGCTGCTGCTTGCTGCTGCCGCCGCGGCTGCTGCTGCTGCACGCTGTTGCTTCTGTGTTGTTTTTTTTTTTTTTCCTTTCGCTTTGCACGCTGCTGCTGCTGCTGCTGCTGCTGCTGCTGCTGCTGCTGCTGCGGCTGTTGCTGCTGCTGCTACTGCTGCTGCTGCTGCTGCTAAAGCTGCTGCTCCTGCTGCTTCTGCTACTGCTACGTCGCTGCTTGCTGCTGCACGCTGCTGCTTCTGCTCGCTGGTGCTGCTCGCTGCTACTGTTGTGCGCGGCTCACCGCCCCTGTGGCTTTCACGTGCAGTCGCTTCGCGCTCCCTCACGCTGCTGCCGGCGTGGCGCCACGTGGCGCGTTCTCTTTACGTTCCGCCCACTGCTGCTGCTTCTGCTGCTCACACGCCCCCCTGTGCTCTGATACCAAAGTGAAAACAATTTTAGGGCATGCAGGCCCATGCAAGAACGAACATGAGCTCTGTGTGTGAGTGCGATGCAAGACGGCAAGAATTTGGCTAAGTCTGGAACGCTGAATATAAAGAACAAGGAGAAGATACAAATGAGCCCCTAGCGGGCTTAAGTAGGGGCGCCGGCAGCTAGCCGCACTGGGCCCCGTCACCCCCGCTGAGCCGAAACGGGTCAGCGGGGAGAACACACTGCGTACACCACGATAACAATAACGGTGGTCTCCTCGAGGCACCGGAACAGCTCTCCGAGTACCCGGGTCTCGACCACCGAGAAAATAGGAACAGTGCCAGAAAATCTCAGAATCAGCGTCCAGACATCACACACGGCTTTCCGAACATCGGAAGCCCCACAATAGCCATCGGGTCTCCTCGTCGCACCGGTACAGTCAACCGGGTGCGCGGGTCTGAACCCGCCGAGAAAACTCTCCTACCTCCTGACAAGCCCACATGGCTGCCAGAACGCATCGACCGCGTCTCGCCGGCACTGTCGTAGGTGCTGGAGAAGTCTCGGTGCAGTCCGGAGGCCCGTTGTGTCGTCACGCCCTCCTCCGCCATATACCCCGAATGTGGGTATATCGGTAAACTAGCAGTGTCGGTCGTGACGGGTGGAAGCCACACAAACCAACAGATGCTCTAGTCTGTTTGTTGAGGATTTGTCCAGTTAGTGGTTTTGAAGTTCGAACATTCAAACGGTTGACAAACCAGGTACCATGCGGTCCGCGGCTTCGTCGAGCCGCAAGTGTAGATGTTGTGCATATTGAGTACATATTGCTCATAGGATGTCTGGTGCTCGTCACTCCCACCTCTGACTTCCATCATGGATTCTTCTCGCCAACCTTGCACGTCATCCAGAACAACGTTCCCATTGGCCGTCACCACTGCCTGTAGTTACTGGGAAGTTACATTGCTAGCCCGTGTGTATTGCGGCGGGTGATGCCCCCAGGCACATGGAATAAGAGACGCCATGGATGCAGTAACTTACTTGCAAAGACTTGCACTTGAACCAAGACAAGAGGTGAGAGGGGAGCAAGGGAAAGATGTACCGGTGAGCACTCACTCACCACGAGCATTGAGCTCGGGTGAGTGGGTGCCGCCACCCGGGGGTCGAGCCCGACCTCTCGGAATAACCGAGGACGGCTACTCACCAACGCACGGTCAAGAACGACATGGTGGCCCCCTAAGGATCAGCACCCAGGAAATATGCAGCTCCCCCAACACATGCAAGGCAAGATAGAATGATGCAGGGCACGGCAGTGAGAGTGTACGGCCCTAGCATCTACCGCATCACACAGAGAGTCATAGAGAATCATGAAGAATCATGCAATGGTAACATTGGTGCCAGAGAGCACTCCTGGGTTCAGCAGCAGCTTGAGGACGTTGACGGCTCCAGCTAGGATGGCTGCGTCAGACATCTCCCCAGGTAGTACCATTGTTTATCAATCTGTACATGGGTGTGTGGAGAATGTGTGAGACAAGTGGGCATAGAGTTATGAGTGGCCAACGAACTTCAACACTCCCCCATGACCCGCAGACAAGCAACCCACACACACAGAGAGAGGTCACAAGATGTGAACACAGGGGACAGAAGAGTGAGAGTACGAGAAATCAACCTGGATCATGCGGACTGATGAGACCCACAGAGTGAACAACACTTTTGAAAACATTGCGACTGAGGGCCTTGTTGAGAAAATCAGCTCTCTGTGACCGTGTATCCACCCAAGCGATCTGGACAATACCAGCAGCAATGCACTCACGAACAAAATGATGCTCCACATTTATGTGTTTGGTGCGTGAATGATGCATGCCACTGTTTTCAGCAATGGCCTTCGTGCTTTGGTTATCACAGCGCAGAGTGATGCAACGGATGGGAACGCGTAACTGTTGCAACAGACGGCACAGCCAGACAGCTTCACAAGTGCCTGCGCCCAGAGCGACATACTCAGCCTCAGCAATGCTACGTGCCACACATCCTTGCTTGCCACTTTTCCGGGAGACTGCAGTGCCACCAACCAGAAAGATATATCCTGTGCGGCTGCGAGCATCAGAATCATGCGCCCAATCGCTGTCTGTGAAGCCATCCACCACAACAGAGGGTTGTGCACGGAAGAGCAGTCCGATACGAGGGGTAGAGAGAGCATACTGTACCACTCGCGGGGCTGCCTCGAGGTGCCGTTCTCGAGGGCACTGGGAGAACTGTGAAAGAAAGTTCACAGCAAAGGCAACATCTGCACGCGTGGTCGTGGCGAGGTACATCAGGGAGCCAATGACTCGGAGATAATCGGTCGCGTCCACTGCCTCCCCCAGCTTGGTGAGATCAAGTGAATTCAGGAGGGACTGCCCGTCAGGCGTCATGGGAGTGGAAGCTGTGAGAATGGAGGTAAGGAGTGGTGTGAAGCGCTCCCCCAGGCAGCCTGATGTACGTGCAAGGTTCGACGCGCGCGATCACGCTCCAACTCCATCCCTAGAAAGACACGGGCTGGACCAAGGTCTCTCATCTTGTATGCCGCTTGTAGCAGAGACTTGGCGGCGGTCACAGACGCAGCATCGGGAGAGGCAATAAGAAAGTCATCCACGTACACAAGAATGGCAACAAGCGGTTTGGTGGGGGGGCCGAGAAAGAGGGCTGGATCCACTGCACTTCGCTTGTACCCTCCCTTTTCAAGGGTGGCTGTGATTTCTTGGTTCCAACACCGTGGAGACTGTTTGAGGCCATAGAGGGCCTTGTGCAGACGCCAAACCCAGTTTGTGCCATCAGAGAAGCCTGGTGGTTGGACCATGTAGATCTCTTCATCCAATTTGCCATGAAGAAAGGCATTGTTGACATCCATCTGCTCAAGTTCCTGGTCATGCTGAGCGACTAGGCTTAGTAGAGCTCTGGCTGTGGTGTAGCGGCCGACTGGGGCAAAGGTTTCATCAAAGTCAACCCCAGGGATTTGAGAGAATCCCTTGGTCGTGAGGCTAGTCTTGTATCATTCAACTGTGCTGTCTGGGTTTAGCTTGCGACGGTACACCCATTTGGCAGCAACTGCCTTGCGACCGGGTGGGAGATCAACAAGCTCATACACACCATGATCAGACAGCGCATCAAGCTCGGCCTTCATGGCCTGCTCCCATAGCAGGGAGTCAGAGGCGGTACGGGCAGCCTGAACAGTCTGTGGTTCAGGGGAGAGGGATGAGAGGCCGGCGGCTGCAAAGCATGAGGCAACGTACCCGGCTACAGAAGAGGTCACCGCGGAGTGGAACTCTTGTTCGACAAGAGAGTAACCAAGTGCGGTGCTGGGATGGACAACAGAGGTGGCTGCAGCCAAGCCAGAGGTAGTGAGACCAAGGGCACGGAGGCCAGGGTCACCAGAGATGACCGGGTGAGACTGAGATGGGAGAGCCCGGAGGCGGCCACCTCGTGTATAGGGTGAGACTGGGGGAATGGGCAGAGTGCGCGCAAGAGAAGAGGGCGCAACGGAACAAGGCGAACCAGATGGAGAGGACGAGGCAAGAGGGGGCGCCGAGGCGACAGGGGGCTCCGAGGCGGCGCCAAGAGTGGGAGAGGAGGATGAGACTGCAGGGGAGCCGATAGGGGAGCTGGAGGGAATGGGCGAGGCCAAGGGAACCATGGAGGGTGAGGCCGGTGAGGGGGACGCAGACAATGGAGGGCCCTGGTCAGTAGGCGAGGAGACAGGGGAAGCCGAGGGACGTACCGAGGGAGGGACAGTAGACCTTGAGGGCACAGAACCACCACCCCCACCCCGAAGAGACGGAGCGAGGGACCCACCGAAGCGGGGAGCGTCACGCTCAAACAGATGTTCAAAAAACAGAGCGTCACGAGACTCAAGGACACGGCAGCGAGAAGGATCCCAGAAGCGCCACGCTTTTGAAAAAGAGGAGACACCAAGAAAGATGCAAAGGCGACCACGGGGAGACAGCTTACCATCACGTTGGTCGGATGGCACCCGGACGGAGACAAGGCAGCCCCAAACTCGGGCAAGGCGAAGGTCAGCACGTCGGCCAGTCCACCGTTCAAAGGGGGTAACAGTGTGGGGAAGGGGCCCATGTGGGATACAGTTCCAGACCCACGTCATGTAAGACATTGCTTCAAAGGCGAAGAGGGGAGACTGACCAGAGGCGGAGAGCAGGGAACGAACACCGTCAGCGAGAGTGCGGTTCCAGCGCTCAGACACTCCATTCTGTTGGGGTGTGTATGGAGCGGTGGATTCAAGCCGGACACCGCGATACTCAAGAAAACGAGACGTAGGACCATAGAACTCACCGCCACGGTCACTGCGAAACACACGCAGGGAGCGCTGACATGCACGTTCGGCCTGAGGGAGCCAGGACTCGATGACGTCGGTAACATCACTATTGTGCCGCAGAGCAAAGACCCAGCGGTAACGGGAGAAGTCGTCAGTGAGACACAGCACGTACCGACCAACGCCGCCCAGGAAATCCTGGGGTAGGGGGCCCATGACGTCGGCATGCACCAGATCAAGTGGATGCGAGGTGGTGGACTCAGAGGTGGAGAAGGGAGAGCGATGCATTTTGCCAGCAGCGCAATCAAGACAAGTGGACGTGCAAGGAGGGGAAAATGTGGCAGGGTCAAGGCCATGTGCAGGCTGGAGGCGAAGGAGGCGCTGGATCGCAGCAGTGTGAATGTGACAGAGGCGACGATGCAGCAGATCAGCATGGTCAGGAGACAGAGAGGGAGCGACGTGCACAAAGGCAGAGGCAGCGGAAGGTGATGGCAACGTGAGAGGGACGCAAAACAAGCGATTGCAGCGAACACCACGAAGGACAACACGACCAGAGAAATGAAGAGAGATGGAGGCAAGACCGCGGCAGGACGAGAAATCCATGCCCTGATCGTCAAGGGTGGTCACAGAGAGAAGGCTGACCTCAAGGTCAGGAACGTACAAGACGTGAGGGAGGTGCAAAGTGCCCCCGGGACCAACGAAACGGACAACACCAACACCTTGAACAGGTAGAAGCTGGCCGGAGCCAGTTTGGACAGAGCGTACAGACTGGATGGGCCCGAGGGATACAAAGGAGGAGCGACAGGAGGTCATGTGATGGGTGGCCCCATAATCAATGATCCGTAGGCCGGTTGAGGCACGAGTACAGGGCAGAACCAGACAGACAGCAGCAGTGCCACGGAGAGAGGAAGAAGATGGATGACCAAGGCGCGAGGGGTACGTGTGAGACTGCCATTCCTCAATCCAAGCACGATCATCAGGCAAATCCCCTTGCACACCACCAGAGACAGGGCCACGAAGCGTAACGTCAGACTCACAGGACAACACAAGGGGTTGGCCACTCACACTCTCACCTCCCTGAGTGCGAAGGTGAAGGAGCTCGGCCAGACGACGCTCAAGGGTGCGCTCCTTGTCCCGGCGATCAGAGGAACGCTCAGAGGAGCGATCAGAGGAGCAATCACAGTAGTGGCCGTCATCACGAGCCCAATGAGGGACAGGGTAGTGAGAAGATGGAGGCCCTTAGTAGGGCCCAGACGGTGGTGGCACCCAGCCCCAAGGGCTAGAAGCGGCCGGTGTCTGTTGAAGAGGGGCGAGTGCAGTAGTAAGGGCCGAGGCAGATGAGGATGATGAGGATGATGAGGCTGATGAGACCGTCACTGCGGCAGCAACAGAGGAGGCTGTAACACCGGTGCGCGCCCAATGAGCACGCATGGAGGAGGCAAGGCGTATATCGTCACGGGGTACGGGACATTTGGGCGCTGAGTGCCCAGTAGCACCACAGTTCCAGCAAGTGACATCAGAAGCGGATGACCTAGAGTTCTTGCCACCACGTCCACCCCCACGCCCTCTGCCCCCACGACCGCCGCCACGGTCGGAGCCAGAGCCACTACACCCGTTGCGAGAGGGACCCTGGGTGGAGTGCACATAAGACTGAGAGGAGGGAGTAGCAGAAGAGGCTGCAGCAGTGGAAGGAGATGAGGATGTAGTGACTGCTGCGATGGCGGCGCGATGCATGCGTTTGTTTGGAGGGAGTTCCACCAGTCAGTGAGACGTGCAGCAGTGAAGTCAAACAAAGGGCCAATGCCTGGTGGGGAATCGACAGGGATAGGTGCAGAGGCAAGACGCTCGAGTTCTGCCTCGGAGACATGAAGATAGAGATCAGACAGCTCATGGATGAGGCCAACGACAATAGAGAGACAGGCAGAGAGAGGACCTGGAGCAGCTTTGCCAAGGTCCCTTAGCAGACGGAAACTGCGCGCCCAATACTCGTCTGCAATCTCGTCCGCCCGCATTTGCAAAGTATTGAACTGCACGGTGAGAGCACTCTGAGCAGCATGCCCAGTGACAGTTTTCCTGCATCGAATGAGTGCATAAGCACCCACAGGGTCTGCAGTGGCACTGCGGATGGGGTCGGCATTGCATGTGCCAATGTCATCCAGGAGGTTCTCGGGACCGGCATTGATGAGTGCCCGTACAGCACGGGCAGCTTCCGCTAGCTGGGGCACAAACGTCGGATTAGCGGGGGAGTAGTACTCCCACAGCAGTTCACCCTGAGCCCACGCACTGAAGCGTGTCTCCCAGGAGGTGAAGGTGAGCTTTGAGGTGAAGTGAGGTAGCGGTGTCTCAAAGTCCTTTTGACGCACTCGTGGGAGAGCACCAGCAGAGGCTGTCCCAGTGGAAGGAGAGGAAGAGGAGGCATTAGTTGCACCACCACTCGGCGGTGCTGATGAGCTCGTAGACACTGACTTGTCGGCAGGAAGGGCTGCAGCAAAGGGTGGGATAGAGCAGAGACGCTCGAACGCTAATGCAGCTACTGAGGCAGCTAGCTCCTGCTATGCATCACGTTCACGCTCATGTTCATCTTGCGCCTTTCGGCGCTCAGCTTGAGCCTCACTAAGGGCGGCCTAAAGGGCCTCTAGCTTATCTTCTGGTCCAGGCATGATGAGAGGATTAGAGCATAAGGGGGAAGATAGGACTTAGATGAGGAAGGAGAGAAAATGAGAAGAGGAAGAAGTCAGGATGAGGGATGGTCTCACCGATCTAGTGACGTGGCAGAAGGGTGAAGAGAGGAGCCACCACAGCTGTTGCTAAGAAGAAGAGCACTGCCACCCACCCTGCAACCGCCATAGTCAGGCACAGAAGGCCGGTGACCGTGGCTCCGGCCACTGCTGCAGATGCAGATGCCACAAGGACCCCTGTGGTGACATGTTGTGTCAGCTCCCGTGGAGCACCTGTGGGAGTCAGGACAGCTGATGTAGTGGAGGCGCGGATGGAACCAATGCCAGCTGCAGTAGCGTCAACTGCGGATGAGGCTGCGATTGCTACAGAGGCTGCTGCTGTCGTGGTCTGGGTGGCGATGTTTGCTGCAGCTACTGCCAACAGCGTGAGTGAGGCTGCTGCATGGGCGTATGCCTCTGCTGCTCGCCCCACAGCAGTCTGAGTGGGTGCCCTACAAGTACGGGCAGTTGTAGTAAAGGTTGCTGCCGCCCCTGCTACAGCGTCAAGCACAGCCCCTGCAAGGCCGATGGAGTCCGTGTGCACAGGAAGCACAGGGACGACGCCTGGCACCTCTGGGGTTGGAGTCGGTTCAGCAAATGTAGCGGCAGCGGGAGACGGGTCGGCAGTGGTGTTAGAAGTGGATGAGGATGTGGATGGCAGAGTGTCGGCTGCGGGTTGCATGGTTGTAGGGCGAGGAGGAGACAGCGATAGATCATCCGCCGTATACACTTGATGGTTGATCTCTTCCTCCCGCGCAGCTGCTTCCCTCTGTAGATACCCTTGCCAGTAGTCGGAGTTGAGCATGCAAAACCAGAGGGGTGTATCGTAGTCTGGGGGGTTAGGAGGGTTGTAGTATATTGGAGCCTCCCACCCGTAGTCAGCGTGACGTGCGGCAGCCCGAGGAGAGTCGAGCTCCTCGTCAGGGGGTCCGTCGAGTGGTGGAGAATCCAGGGTGGCTGCTGCAGCTGTAGACGCAGCTGAACTGCAGGGGGGAATATGAGCGTTAACACGTCTCAATCAGAGGACAGGAAAGGGAGCCACACGCAATGAGTGGCCCTGGAGTGCACTGCAGGGAGATGTTGGAGGATTGTCGGCAGAGAGCGATATCCACACCTCACGAGCACCTGAGGTAGCAGTGGGCTGCGGCGGGCAACAGTGGATAAGAACAAGTGCGTGAGAGACAAGCAGGGCGTAGTAAGAGAGTGCTGTGCAGGAGGAGAGGACGAATGATGCACACAAGCACCACGGGTGACCTCGACGGCAGCCAAGAGAGGCTGTGAAGACACGTGAGGCAGTTGGGTGGGGTGCGGGTGCCAGGAGAGATGGCAGTTCACAGCAAAGCGAGAAATGCGGTAGACGCGCTCAAGACCGCAGAAGACCGTGAGTGGCAGCCAAGAGCAGCTGCGAGGAGAACGCGGCAGCCGGGTGACAGCTCACAGAGCTTAGAGAGTGACGGCAGATCCGCCCAGGCACCGCGGACGACCGAAGGGTCAGCCAAGAGTCGTTGCGCAGAGTGGTGTGGGGAGTCGGGCCAAGTGTGAGGACTGAGGAGAAGAACCGATAGCTTACGGCAGTGAGAGACCACGAGAGTGTGCGAGTGGGCGAGAGGGCACTCGCAAGGCCCCGAGAGACGAGACCGAGGGGGCAGCTGAGACTGCTACTGCGGGTGGGTAGGAGATGAAGGCCGTGAGCAGCTGCGAGAGTAGCTGCAGTGATGTGTGGACCATGGAAGACGTGGACCGCGGAAACTCCACGACCCAGGACGGCTGAGCAGTGAGAAACACGTCTCATGGCTCTGATACCAGTAGTTATTGGGAAGTTACATTGCTAGCCCGTGTGTATTGCGGCGGGTGATGCCCCCAGGCACATGGAAGAAGAGACGCCATGGATGCCGTAACTTACTTGCAAAGACTTGCACTTCAACCAAGACAAGAGGTGAGAGAGGAGCGAGGGAGAGGTGTATCGGTGAGCACTCACTCACCACGAGGATTGAGCTTGGGTGAGTGGGTGCCGCCAACCAGGGGTCGAGCCCGACCTCTCAGAATAACCGAGGGCGGCTTCTCACCAACGCACGGTCAAGACCGACATGGTGGCCCCCTAAGGATCAGCACCCGGGAAATATGCAGCTCCCCCAACACATGCAAGGCAAGATAGAATGATGCAGGGCACGGCAGTGAGAGTGTACGGCCCTAGCATCTACCGTATCACACAGAGAGTCATAGAGAATCATGAAGAAGCATGCAATGGTAACATTGGTGCCAGAGAGCACTCCTGGGTTCAGCAAAAGCTTGAGGACGTTGACGTCTTCAGCCAGGATGGCTGCGTCAGACATCTTCCCAGGTAGTACCATTGTTAATCAATCTATACATGGGTGTGTGGAGAATGTGTGAGACAAGTGGGCATAAAGTTATGAGTGGCCAACGAACTTCAACACTGCCACCTCATCTTCACAAAAGAAATCAGTTAGCTTACATCCCCACAAGTTCCTGCATGCTGAGGATCTGTAACCACACTTTGGAGAACGAGGCCATAAAGCGGGGTGTACGCCTTAGACCTCACAACTGCGCTCTGCTCGCCGTTGCAACCAAAAACTTCAATTGCAAATCATTGGCGGGAAGTAATCATGCTGTAACAGTTGGTTTATATGGTTTCCACCCGTCACGAGAGACGGAGATGGATTATCCATATACCCCACGTTGGTGGTACAGGGTAGAGGAGAGCGTGACGACAGGACGGGCCTCCAAAGTGTATTGAATTGGATATTTTTTTGGGCATGCATGCTCATGCAAGAACGAACATGAGCTCTCTGTGTGAGTGCGATGCAAGACGGCAAGAATTTGGCTAAGTCTGGAACGCTGAATGTAAAAGAACAAGGAGAGATTACAAATGAGCCCCTAGCGGGCTTGTATAGGGGCGGCGGCAGCTACTCGCACCGGGCCCCATCACCCCCGTTGAACCCAAACGAGTCAGCGGGGAGAACACACTACGCACATTATGATAACAATAACGGTGGTCTCCTCCAGGCACCGGAACAACTCTTCGAATGCCCGGGTCTCGAACACCGAGAAAATACGAGTAGTGCTAAAAACACTCAGAATCAGCGTCCAGACATCACGTACGGCTTTCTGAACATTGGAAGCCCTAGTACAGCCATCGGGTCTCCTCGTCGCACCAGGTACAGTCCACCGAGAAAACTCTCCTAGCTACCGACAAGCCAACAAGGCTGCCAAAACGCATCGACCGTGTCTCGCCAGCGCTGTCGTACGTGCTGGAGAAGTCTCGGGACACTCCAAAGGCATGTCATGTCGTCACGCTCTCCTCTACCATATACCCCCAATAAGGGTATATGGGTAATCCATCGGCGTCGATTGTGACGAGTGGAAGCCACACAAACCAACACTCCCCCTGGCTGACATGGCCGTCAACGCCAGAGGAAAGTGAGCCAATGCACGAAACAACAGCGTATGGCAAGCCATAATATGCATGAATAAACTCACACACACACACACATCTGCTATCCATCTAGGGTCTCCCGGGACACTGGCACAGCCCACCAAGTGTCTCGGTCTCGACCATGAGAGGAGTGATGCACACGCACACAAACCAGTGTAATACACATCATACATATGTCAGACAACAAGATGGTCTCCTCATGACACTCGCGGTACCAGGGCCCGGGTCTCGACCGCTACAAGCAATCCAACACAATAGTATCATCATCCAAACACAAGATCATGGGAGGATCTCCTCGTAACACGGGTGCAACGCACCACGTGTCCGGTTCTCGACCAAGAGCTTGCATGCACATGCCACACACAGTATAGCCACACACTAACACACACGATCACATGGTCTCCTCGTGACACTGGTACAACGCACCAAGTGTCCGGTTCTCGACCAACAGGGTGCTACCATCTACATGCAGCTGTGCAGGCACGTAGCATGAGCCACATGCGGGATGGTGTAGATGCTCACAACAGAGCATGGACCTCGCCATGCATCTCCCATGACTTCGCGTCACTTCGAGGTCCACACAACACTCCCCATAAGCAGATGAACCTGGCTGCGATGTCCTCGATGGAGATGTTAATGTTGTAAATGAACAGATCTTGGGCGATGATTCATGTGGTGTATCCATCATGCTGAGGTAGCTCCCCCTGTCACGTGCGAGTAGACACCTGAGCTGAAAGACAAAGTGGTGTCTCCGGCTACGACTCCTCACGTGAATCTGCATCACCTGGGGTGTACCAATCCTCGCTTGATTGCCAAGGGTCCCAACTCACAGTCTCTCGTGCCTCCGTTCCATCGCGATGCATGTTTGTATGCTGAAGGAAAGGGAATGGGCGAGTAGCACGCAAGCGTGGATGAAGTGGCGGAGCTGGCCTTCGAGGCGGGATAGAGCACCCTGAGGCACAGGGGTATACCGCCGGAAGAGGAGAGCTGGAGCGATGAACTGGATCACCACTCGTGGATGAAGATGACGATGGGGCAGGCGAGTCGGGTGGATGAAGGTACGTGACGGTAAGAGGAGAAGAAGGAGGAGCGATGATGGGGTCGACTGGAGCCAGGATGGCGAAAGCCAAAGGCATGCTCACCTCTCCTATGACAGCGTCTCCAACGGACGTCATACTCGGAGCTCGTACAAGATCCTCCCCAAGTATGGGTGTGCCAGATGTTGCTAGCGGAAGGATCGTGCCGATAGCACTAATGCTCCCCTCCTCTGAAAATCGCTCACGCGCGGCTATCACCTCCCGCTGTAGCATGACTACACGCTCCTGGAGGTCAGCGTAACATGCCTCAGACATGTGGAGGTGGCCCATGTATGCCTCACTGGATGCTGCACATGCAGACTGCACAACTCGTGAGTACAGCTCCATCTGCATCTCTACTGCTGAAGATGATGGAATTGGTGTTGCTACATCCTCCTGAGGGTCAACCAAACTCGTTATGTGCTGAGACACTGGAACATCGGATGCAGCTACAGGTGTCGCATCCACACCATAACTCGTGTCTGTCACACGAGGAGTGAGCGGTTGCATGCCAAGAGAGAAGGAGAAGGATGAGTTATGAGATTCCGAAGAGCATGTGGAAATGTTGTCCGTGCAGGTACTGCCACTCTCAGTGTCGATGTGATCAGCAAGGTCACCAGCAGGTGAACACAAAGGGACAGAACTCAGCTCCTACTGACGAGGTGACTCCATCTGAGTGTAGGGATCTGCTCCACTGTCCTCAACTGCCGCCGTAGTGGACACATGTGTGTAGGAATCCGGCTCAACAATGCCCGTCAAGGCGACCAACAAGCGTAACTGGCGTTCACGCAGTGTCTCGCCGGGAAAGCTGGTCGCTGCCACCTCCTCGATGACAGAGTAAGGACCATCATCTGACTCCGTCATGTATGTCGCTGCTCCGTCGTGGGTACGGGAACCCGGAGACTATAGGAACATGGACGACTCCTCACGGTGAAGCTGGTCCTCATGTACCGAAGATGAGATGGTGGAACCTGCTGTGTCTGCTACAGCATATGTCCCAGCGACGTCTCTCAGAACTGCTGCTCTCAAGAATGCCTCAACCTCCAAAAGACCAACCGGCCGACTCTGCTCATGCACTGTGGCTGCTGTCGTACTGGTGTGAATCTCGTATGCCAATGCCCCTGGAGAATCGTGTGGGGCATCCCGATCCGCACAATACTCCTATGCCACTGCCTAGCCGCCACCGGTCGGAGTCGCGAGTGGCACCGCCCAAGTACACGGCACCTGCACTCCTCCTGATGCAACCTGATGCTGTACAACGTCTGGCTCCTGCCCTAGCGTAGATGTCAAACTCGATGACATACATGTCTCAAGCCCTGCAACCTCCGCTGGACTCATGTGAGCCCGTTGCACACACTATCCCAAAAGTTTGGTAGACGCATCCCGATCCATACGGTACTCTTGTGCAGCCGCTGGGCCTCCACCGGTCGGAGCCGCGAGTGGCACCGCCCAAGGACACCGTGTCTGCGCTCCTCTTGATGTAACCTACTGTTGCGGGAGATTTGGATCCAGCCTGGACGTGGAAGTCGCGCTCGATGACACGAAAGTCTCCACCATGAACGCCATGTCGAGATCGGACTCCATGCCATGTGCTGTCATTGGTATCATCTGAGTCTGCCTGAGCTAAAGCTCGGGCACCACGACCTGGCGCGAGTGCAGATCCTGTCGTTACGGTCACATGAGGCAATGCGCAGTGACGACATTCTACCTCGACAGGTACAGCAACGGAGGTGGAGGAGGTGGAGGATATATCAAAACCGGCGCGAGCACAGCGTGCAGAGCGCTGACGCCGACGACGCGGGTTCACTGGACTGGAACGACTGCATGAAGACATGTCATCGCGAGGTGGTGTCGTGGTCGCAGCAGAGTGGAGGATCAAAAGGATGGTGGCAGCCTGGGACTCGTTGGCAGGTGGAGCTGAAGGTACACCATCGGATGAGGAGAGAGGAGAGGATGGAGGAGATGTGATAGAAGAGGCCGTCGACAAAGGAGTAGTAGAAGCACGCTCAGTAACGACGAGGTCACAAAGTCGCTGCACCGTCTGCCGCAAGCTGTGGATCTCGGCAAATATGCTCGCCAGAGGTCCAGCTAGGGGATCTACCAACGCCGGCAGATCCGTATGTTGTGGAGGACGTAGGCTTGGACGCGGCTATAGCCAAGGTGGATGCCAGCCGGGAGGGCGCGTCCAATAGCGAAGCCAACCATGACGTCCATCACCACAATAGTAACAGGCGAACGCACAGGGCGCCTGCTCAGATGTTTGCGCACTCATCTCGTGCCCTGGACGATGGATAGGTACCAAGGGCACCTACTCCCAGTGGTAAACACCAAGCCACGGGAGAGAATGAGGCCAGTAGGTATTGGCGCTCCTGGGGGTCACGGCGTCCGGATCAGCAAACGTGACCAGATGGGAAGTGCTGCACTACCACAGCACGCCCGAAGATTAGAGTTTGACTAACGGTGGCCACTAATGCTACTGCCACTAATATAGCGAAGACTTCTCCAAGACGAGAAGGGGTGGCGACTGCAAGTGTGGCTGCTGCTCCAAGTGGTAGACGACCCTGCCCTCGGAGATGGTAAGAATGGAATCCGTCGTCGATCCTACGGAGTGAAGTGCGCGCACGAATCCACGGGCCCCAGGAATACGCCGGTCGAGGACGCGTCTCGAAGCGGAGATCGCCGCCAACGACAGTCTGTTGTCGGCTGAGAAGGCAAAACTGCAAGCTCTGGCGCAGCCGCCGCACTATGTAGTCGTCAGCACTCCACCGCCTGATGCTGTTATTGCGGCTATGAAAGCTGCTCCTGCTACGGCGGTAGTAGTTGGAAGATTCTCCTTCTTCTTGCTGTTTTTTATTCTTTTTTCCTTGCCCTCGGCCACCCCCTTTTTTTTCTCGTTGCCCTCACCCGCCACCTTTTCATCCTCTATCTCCCCCTCTTTTTTCATCTCTCCTTTTTTTTCTCTTTCTCCTCACCGCGGGTTTGATTGTCACCCGGTTCTAGATTGCCCCCTTGAAAGGGGGCAGGTCAGGATTGGAGGGGGGGAATAAAAAAACAAGGGGGCGATGTCAGGTCGTCCCCCCCGTCTTGCTCCTTGCTCGCTCGCGAAAAAAAAGCGAGCGAGCAAGTGAGCAAGCGAGCGAGTGAGTTAGGAGGCGATGGGGGGGGGTTCATCCCTCTCTCCGTCCGTCGGCCGACGGAGCCGACGGGCCCCTCCGAAGGGTCCCTTGGATGGGCTCAACGGGGCCCTCCAAGGGCCCCCTCGAAAGGAGGGGAGGGGGGCGAAAGGGGCCAACGCGCCCCCCCACGGAGAGGCCGCCTGATGGGGGTCGAGGGGTCCCCTCCGAGGGGGCGGGGGCCCTCACAGGAGGGCTGCGAGGCCCTCCTGCAGCAGCAGCTGCAGTTGCGGGTGTAGCTGCTGCGGTTGCTACAGCTGCTGCTGCTTTCGCCACTCCTGCTGCTACTACTCTGCGCAGCAGTTGTTGTTGCTGCTGCTCGATTTTGCCGCCGCTACTGCTACTATTGCTTCCGCTACTACTGTTGCTGCTAAATTGCACAATAGCTATTGCTGCTGCTTGCTCCTGCCGCGACTGCCGCTTGCTACTGCCCCTGCTGCTACTTGCTGCTGCACGCTGCTGCTGCTGCCACCGCTGTTGTAGTGGCTGCTGCTACTACTGCAATGTGCTGCTGCTAGTAACGCCGCTGCTGCACCGGCTGATGCGTTGCCGTAGCTACTACTGCTGCTGCTGCTACGCCACAAAGCGGTTGCTGCTACTGCTGCTACTGCGACCTGTGTAGCTGCTACAAATGCTAGTGCTGGTTGCAGTCAGTAATGCTGCTGTGCGCAGCTCACCGCCCCTCTAGCGTTCACGTGCAGTCGTTTCACGCTCCCTCATGCTACTGCCGGCGTGGTGCTTCGTGGCGCATTCTCTTCGTGTTCCGTCCACTAGTGTTGCTTCTGCTGCTCACACGCCCCCCCGCGCTCTGATACCAAATCGGAAATATTTTAGGGGCATGCAGGCCCATGCAAGAACGAACATGAGCTTTGTGTGTGAGTGTGATGCAAGACGGCAACAATTTGGCAAAGTCTGGAACGCTGAGTATAAAAGAACAAGGAGAGATTATAAATGAGCCCCTAGCAATCTTATGTAGGGGCGCCGGCAACTAGCCGCACCAGGCCCCGTCACCCCCGCGAAACCCAAATGAGTCAATGGGGAGAACACACTACGTATACCATGATAAAAACAACGGTGGTCTCCTCTCCGAATGCCCGGGTCTCGACCACCGAGAAGATACGAGCAGTGCTACAAAACTACAAATCAGCGTCCAGCCATTACGTACGGCTCTCCGAACATCGGAAGCCCTACTACAGCCATCCGGTCTCCTCGTCGCACCGGGTATAGTCCACCGAGAAAACTCTCCTAGCTACCGACGAGCCAACAAGGCTGCCGAAATGCATCGACCGTGTCTCGCTAGCGCTATCGTACGTGCTGGAGAAGTCTCGGGACACTCAGAAGGCCTGTCGTGTCGTCACGCTCTCCTCTACCATATACCCCCAATGTTGGGTATTTGGGTAATCCATCGGCGTCAGTCGTGACGGGTGGAAGCCACACAAACCAACATATCGAGACTTCTCCAACACCTACGACACTGCCGGCAAAACGGGACCGATGTGTTCCAGCAGCTTGGTTGGTTTGTAGGGAACTAATCGACTTTTCTCCGTGTGTCGAGACCTGCACACCCGGTGGATTTTACCGGTGCGACGAGGAGACCTGATGGTACTAGTGTTGTTTCCAAGACTCATAAAGCGTGTTGTGTTGACTGGACGTTGGTTTTGTGTGTTTCAGACATTGCTCGTTCAGCCTCGGTGGTTGAGACCAGGGCACTTGGTGGTCTGTGCCAGTGCACCGGGAGACCTAGTACTGCTTAGTGAATAGGCGTGTATAGCTTGCATGTGGCTGAGACCAGGAAGTTCGGTGACATGTTCTGACGTCTTGGGAGGCCTAAACTTGCCTAGCCTGGCTAGCTGGCAATGCTTGTGTGTCACCGTAGAGTCTGGATGTGTATGGGGTACATTGCATGTTTCCTTGTCGGTCGAGACCCGGTCACACGGTTGACTGTTCCGGTGCCTCGGGAGACCTTCGTTGTGTGGTTTCATATTCTGTGACACATGTATTCCCCGTGTGTGCCTTTTGGCGTGACGGGGATGACGGGGCCTGATGGGCTAGCCGCCAGTCCCCAGTACTTAAGCTCTCAGTAGGGCTCATTGTACTCTCTCCTTGTTCTTCATAGGTTTCAGACTTAGCCAGATTTGGCCCTCATTGTCTGCCTCTCACACACAGAGCTCATGGCGGTTTTGCATGGGCCTGCATGTCCTAATCAATTCTAACTGTAGCTGCTCGCGGAGGCCACGTGCCTGCACCTCCGATCTGGGACGGCCGCCTTGAAATGCCAGCCGTGGTCGTTAAAGCTGTACCTAACGTGGTAGTCGGCGACAACGCTGACATTGCCAGCTAGGCACCGTGGATGAGTACTCTGGTGTCACGAGCTCCATCCTGCACCAATGCAACCGACGACTCTTTTGGCTGGCTTGGGACAAGCTCTTGGACACTCAAGGACACTGCGCTGTTGTTGCTTGCGGTGGAGTATGTGCTGGAATTTTGGGGAATACGAGGCTGGAAGACTCGGGTGCACGGTGTTCTCGGCGTGCAGGTTGCAAAACTCCTTGGAATCAACGAGCCAACCATGGAGCTGATTTGTAGCAGTTGCAATAGCTTGGCCCACGACCTCTTTGGTAAGAGTGGAAATAGTACTGACCGTGTTCGCCAGACTAAACAGATGGATTCTCAAGGTTGGGAAGCCATGAAGATGAAAAATCCTACGGCTGTAACGGTACAAAGAGAATACATGACTTGGTTTGATCTGGAGACAAAGCTTTGGATCCGTGACAAGGCAGTTGGTGCAACCGTTTTAAGTTTTGTGGAGGCACGTTCTGTCGGGGGGACAAGAAAAGTGATAGATGACGTCAATGAAGAGCGTGTCGTCCGTGGTAAACTGTTCGATTGTCAGGTTGACAAGGTTGCCCAGGTTGTGAAGAACGCTTGGCGTCTGGAATGTGGCACACATGATGATGGCCCAAAAAAGCCATGGGCCATGGCTATGCAGGACATAAGAAAAAAAAATGTGACGTATGAAGAGAAGACATAGTTGCTTGAAGTACTGCAAAAGGACGAAAAACTGTGTACTTTGTATGTGTGTTCCAAGGGTGGCGTCCATGCTCGTTTTCTTAACATACTCCTAGGTTGCACACCAGGACAAGATGACAAGGTTGATGACGAGGGGGAAGAGGAGGTCGGGGAAGAGGAGGACGGGGAAGAGGATGGTGGGGACGATGAGGGCGGAGAAGACAATCGTGGGGAAGAGATGGACGGGGACGAGGAACATGGTGTCGAGGAGTGGGAGAAGCAGGCGGGCAGTGGCAATGGCATGCACGAGGGCGAGAACATCTGTGCGCTTGAAGCCTTGTACGAGAGTTAGGTTTTTTTCTGTTGAAATTCTTGTTTCAATTATTAGTGTTTGTAGACATTCTGCATGCTGTTGTTTTGTTATTGTGGACCATTGCTTTTGTGTAAAGAATACACATTTCTTAGAGCATGGAGAGTAAGAAACAAAGAGAGAGTATTACCAGGCTCCAATCTATGGTGTATCATCAATAGCGCAATAATCACACCATCTAGAATGAACAGTACTTGACTACGGTGCCCTATTCATCTGGTCCCCATGTTGTCTACTGATTGGTATGACGCATATTGGCATTTGTGGGTTGTCAGCTTCTCTAGTGTGTGCCTCCCACCCTGGATATAGTAATGACTGCCCCTATCCTATGATGTTGTGCATCACAAAACTTGACAAAATCAGCCTACTTTGGACTTCGACATTGAAACATGACAAACCTTATCAAACACGGAAACGTACTTAGAATGCCAGAACCCCATTTGGTGGAGGATCGAACAGAGGCATGACACTGGTCAAAAAACTCCTCAGGAATTGTAGGACAAAGATTGCCCAGTCTAAACTCTTGCACATGGTACCTGATGCCTCAGTACAGTGGCATTACACCATAACCTATTGGAAAAGCTAAAAACTGCGTACATAACATCCTGGAGGTGGTTGGAAACCACTGTAAAGTGTGTCTGTAGACATTTGTGCATCGCATCAGCACTGAGCCTTAACAGCCCACAGTCACAAATGGGATCCAAAGATTGGGATTACAAACCAAAAGCATGTTCTGCAAGACTCGTGAATGCCATGCGAGATACGCGGCCTGTTGGATGCATATGACGACCACTCGGACATGCGTCCCATTGACTGCTCTGAAGCAGTCAGAGAAACATGGTAAGTAGTCTTGACGTTGCTCCCTAGCCGGAAACTGTGGGTCTGCATAACTTGGAAGTCAAACAACGGATGGGGCCAGCTCAAGCATCGTGTCAACCACCTCACACAGTGTTTGATGAATGGTTGTTACGCCAAGCTGGAACTGTTCCATGAGGTGACATGTAGACGCTGTATGCCACAAGCACTGCATACAACTTGCAATTTCTTTCCTCCACACGATGTTGTGTCTCACATAGTGACACACAACATCGTACTCACATACACCGTACATGCGTACTCACATAGTGTACGCATGGCCACCAGAATTGCCTTGCCATGTAGATACCGTCACACGAACCATGTTGTATAGAAAAAATGGGTGACCTCGACGGAGCTCCGCCAGCCAATGCCGACCTCGGAACTGGCCATCATGCATTTGCGGAAGGGTAAGTTGGAAGACAATTTGAAGCAAGAGGACGTTGACAAGGTCACGGATTAGCTCAATAAAACGGGCATCGATGTCTTGAAATTAACAAACTAACGTCTACGTTGAAGCTGCACGACGACATATTACATCCATGGCGAAATGTCTTCACACTTTCAGCCCAAGCACAAAAAATAGACACGACCCACAGGTAACTTGCATTGCCTGGGCATGCACAAAACATCCATTTGAAAGGTCGTTTGGACTGTTGCACTCTGGATACGTGCCACGGCTGGCAGTGACATGTGCGTCAGACGAAAGTCGTAGGCTCCATGTTCAGATCCCCTCAACGACAGAGTGAACGACTATTTTTTCAGAACCCTAGACTAATCTGTCTAAGTGTTTAGTCTTATAGGTCCAGAAAGTGCAAAAAGCTCAAAAAATTATTAGTCTGATGAATTAGAACACCTCTTTTGCTCATGCGGTGGACAAATTTGTCTATTGTTGGAAGTCTTTGTTCGACCTACAAACAAAGTTGGTCCATTTTGGAACTCATTCTAAGCGAGAAAATCAAGAGTTACCTAAGCAAATTTTGGTTCTCCTATATGTTAGGTTTACAAAGCTTTTGGAGGTGTTTGGTATAATCAAGCTCCCAAGATCCCTATCTTAATTGTGTCCGTTGGGAGCGACTGCAAGTAGATGAGTGGCTGAGTGGGTCTGTGGGTGTGTGGGTATGTGGATGTGTATATGGGTAAGTTTAGGTATCTGTGTGTGTGGGAGGGGATGGTTTTGTTGGTAAAACTGTAGAGGGAGAGGGAGAAAGGGAGCAATGATATAAGAGACACCATGGATGTTGTAATCTCACTTACAAAACATGACACAAGTGACAAATTGTTTGGTGGACCAGGGACTTAGGTTGCACGAAAAAGCGATGCCCAACTCGTGCACCACAAACGTAGTGTGACCGCTGCCACCCAAAGGGTAGATCCATACCGCGTAGAATATTTTATGAGTGGTTGCTTCCAGAAAATTTGAAGATCCTGCATGAACCATGTAGGATCAACTAACCAAAGCAATCCACAACCAACAATCATGCAAATCCTAGAGTGCAAATCCTAGGTCATCCTAGAGTTTATGTGGGCGTGCCACCATGAGCATTCAGCAACTATATTCCACGTTGGATATTTCAAAGAGCTGCTGGTTGGCCCATCAGCACAAGCTGAAAGCTATCAGAGTGGCATAGGAAGTATGAGTAAAGCTGATGAGACTGTCAAGAGAATTGAACGTGTTATTGCAGCAGAGTGCTACTTGAATTGCATCGTAGCCATGTTGATTTACTCTCTTGCATAAATGTATATGTGTGAGACCAGTGGACAGCAATGAGCATATTGGTAACTCAGTACTTGAAGACCAATACCGACACCCCCCCTGGACACCCGCCCACGGACAAGCAACAACACAAGCCACAAAAGGCAGCAAGGCATGCACATGCAACAGAGATGTACACGACAAAGCTGCAAGAGTGAAAGGACAGTCAGGCTGAGTCAGGTGCAGAGGATGAGTGTGTCAGACCAACTACATTGATAACAAACTTGAAAGATCCATAGCTAAAACCCTTGGTAAGAATTCAGCCAATGAGAATGTGTGTCCACCCAGACAACCTTGTCAACACCAACGGCAATGCATTCACACACAAAATGGTGTCCCACATTGATATGTTTGGTTCTTGAGTGATGCAGGCCATGATTATCAACAGTGGCCTTGGTGCTCTGGTTTTCACAGCAAAGAGCGATGCAGAAAAAGGGTGCATGCAGCTATTGCATCAGGCGGCACAACCAAACGCCAATGCTCTAGTGCTGCCACAGTTGTTGAAACTGCGCTGCAATGCTAGTGTTTCTTTGTTGCTCTTGTTGCCAAGTAGTTGCTGCTGCCACGCTTCTACTGTTGCATTTTTGCTGATGCACTGCTGTGCTTTTGTGCGGCTAGTCCGTAGCTGCTACTAAGTTACTATGTTCCTGCACTGATGTTGCTTCTGTGTTGTAGCTACCATGGCCGCTCCTTCTACCAGTGGAGCCCAACCATAGTGTGCAGATGTTTGTGGAGTGATCTACTATTGCCACTGGTGCTGTTTTGTTGCAGCTTCACGTCTGCTACGGTGAACCACCATGGCCTCCTGTGTCCTCCTAGGACCATGGCTAATTCTGTGACTCTCATTGCTGATGCCGACGCTACCTCTCGCGGTGAGGCATCCCAGGACCATGGCTATTGTTGTGAGTCTCATTGCTGGGTCCTCCCAAGGCCATAAGAAACTTCTTGGAAACTGCTTCACTTTTATGTCGTTGGCTTGGCAACACTGTCTAGTTAGTCAGCACACTGACATGCAAGGCACGTGCAAGAACACAAAGGGTTTGGCTATGAGATACACTCATAGTATTTTTGGCTTTGAAAATCTTCAAGATACACAGAGAGATGGCGACTGACAAGCTCACATCATAAGTAGCTAGTGTGGATCATGGCAAGTGATGCACGAGGTAGGACGGTTTGTTCCAAAACCGGGCCAAAATCACTGTTTCGGCTATAACTCAGTGCACGTGCATCCAAATGTAGCCCCTTATAAACCAAAAGATGCAGAAACTTGAGCCGGACGCTACGATTGCAAACATGCTCCAATCTGACATAGGTCGGTGGACATGCAAAGCAAAAAAACATGCAAATTGGGTCAACCACCAGTCCACTAAGGACGTTGTAGAGCTTGTAGCAAATCCCCAGGATGCCTCAGCACGTTTTCAGGATCCTGTGGCGGCATATCTGCAGTTGCGGATGTGCAAAACACCAAACAAAATTTCCCTCGTGCTAGTTATATCCACATCGGGGAGCTGCACAGGCATAGACACGGCCAAGAGGTCAGAGTCAGCTCCGAAATCCAAACTGGCCCACTGGGCCAAAACCGCGGTACTTGAGGATCGCCGACCCACAAGTCATCCCTTCTGTTTCTCCACAGGCCATGACTTATTCAAGCTGTGTGGCACACTGGCGCTACATTCCTCCCACACAATGGTACTTCTCTGACGTAAACAAGTTCTAAAACTCTGCGAGTGAGCATTTTTCCTTGCATTCATGGCCCGCCGTGCATCGACCTCATGATTTATACGCTATTTTGCTGACGGAATTTTGTCCACCCGCCTCTACCTCCACTGTTTTTCTTTACAAGGTTCTGACATATTTTATCACTTTCTAGTAGGATCAACTAATGTATTTTGAGATACACCAAAATTTTGATACTGTTCTGCCAACTTCTTGACGGTGCTAGACTTTGTTTATCTGCACCTCGATACTCTCTCAATCACCCGACTTCTCAACAGAGTTTCGTGAAGCAACCAATCATGATACAACGTTACACAAGTCACTCGGCTAAAGTGCCGAAGACCCAGTGTATGCCTCATTGTGATCTTTTCCATTTTACATAGGCGCTCGACATATCCGACACTTGTCATTGAATTGAAACTAGTAGAAAACATAATCTATCCAATTTCCCCAATTTCTCGAATTGTATTCTGCTACGTACCTTATCCCTCTGAACCACCTATATTTTGCTTGGCATAACACTTGGTATCAGATTGCATCGATGCTAAAGGGGCAACCAACACAAAAACTACGAGGAGACAACACCGCATGAGTCTTTAGCGCATCTCCACCATTCCGAAGTTCACAGATCTCCATGGAGCAATCACACTCGGCGACAAGCAGTGGTAACCAGTGAAGACTTCGATGATGGAGGAGCAGTAGCACGTAGTCAATGATGCTATTCAGGTAAACCTGGTGGAAACACATACTTTTGATTCAAATGATGCAGTACCAACGACCTCGATGACCAACACGGTGACTGACTCCTTGGGCTTGCCGAACCCTTTGTCCCTGCCACTGTCTACGGGGTCAACACCTGGCACATTGAAAGGCACCAGCCGACAGCCTCGCATCAACAAAGACCTGTACCAGAAGCTGTTGGGACTTGAGAGCTTCTACACCAATCTGCTCTGACAAATCAATGCGGCAGTGGATGAGCTACGCAGTTTACGTGTGCTCAAAGTAGTGCTCACCGAGATAAATCCTCAGCTCTCAAATGAACCCCAAACTCGACCGGCGCTCCCTGAACCGTTCAATCCTACAAGCTCTACAAGAACAGTGGTCATCATGTGGTTGATAGTTTTAGAGGTGTACTTCGTCACTGTTGGGTTCACAACAAAAAAAACAAGAAATTCAACATCGCGGCATTGCTTTTGTGTGGCACAAAATTGAATTGTTGGTCTGATGTAAAGACAATCCAACAGCAATACAAGACCAGCAGAGCAAGCTCAATGGCTCTCGTAACCAATATCACATCATCAACCGCAGGAATAATACCCCTCAATTAGATCATTCTGACATGGCATGACTATCTGACTCCACCACAAAACTGGATGCACATTGCAGTTATCACACTCACACACTTTGAAGAAATGGACGAGAAGTATGAAGCACACCACAAGATTCAACGGATGTATCCTTAGTCCAGCATGGCAGAGCACATTCGGAATTACCACAAAATCATCACTGGTAGTGACCTCGCCTCCAAATAACTATGTTTCCACTTCAACGATTACCTTAAATGCAAAATTTGATGAGCAATTGCAATTCTTTGAATCTAGGACGACCTTCCGTGAATGATCAGAACAATCCATCACATCAACAACACCAACTGCAAGCTTGGATCCAAGAATCCAACGGTTGGAGACCCTATGACCACAATGTTTATCATGGCAGAGGGAAGTCGCATTCAGTGGAAACTTTGTCTCCGATGGATATTGAAGTTGTTGATCGATACAATAAGCAATTGTGCTGGAGTTGTGGGAAGCCAGAACACATCTTGCATGATTGCCGGAAACGGCACCACGAGGCCAAAAAAAGGGGGAAGTCATAGAGAAAAAGTGAGCAGTCAGGAAGCGGTAGAAGGTAGGATTAGATGCCTGAACTGCATTCCAGTCAGATAATTTTGTGCCAACTGATTCTCCATTGAAGGGACTCACATCGCCACATGTGAGGGTTCCATAGATCGTAAAGATTGACGAGAAATACACAGATGACCAACAAGCGATGTTACAACTAGTAAAACCAAGGGACTATAAAATCATAGAAAGGTATTGGCACTGCTCGATGGAGGAGTTTCTTATGGCTTCATAAGAAACAACATGATTTACAAGCTGTGTTTGTGGACCAAACCCGAGGTGTTAGAAGAAAGAAATTCTAATGGACAATTGCATATCCATTGATTTCACGAACGTCTCCGACTAAACTTTGATGATCGACATGATATCATTGTTTGGAGGACTTGCACAATGAGTGACTACAAAACAGTTCTCAGGCGACATGTCCTTTACTGGCACAATCCACAAGTAGACCAGAGCAGTGGATGCATCCATGTCAGTATAAATGGCAGAAAATGACACCTGCTCTGATTTAGTGACCCAGAATGGGATTGCGGTTATGGGAAGCAACAGAGGAAGTTGTAGCAATCCCTAAACGATAACGCTAAAGTGGCCAAGAAAAATCTGCAATGTGGAGGAAAAGTTTTCCTAGTCCACGTGGAAGCAAAGAAAGTGGCAGAAATCAAAGCAATAGGGACTACTACACCGGCCTCCACACCAGACAAGTTTGTAGCCGATCCGCACGAATTTGTACCTCTCGTTGGGGAGTTGAAGAAGGTTTTCCTGGTAAACTTCCTTGAGAGTTGCCTCTGCAACGGAGCGTCCACCACCATAAAGGATTGAAGCCAAGCATTAGAATGACATTGAAGGAGACCTATCGGATGAGCAAACACGAGCTGACCGATCTTGAAAATCAGTTCTATGAGATTCTGAGTCTGGGGCTCATCAGGCCATCCACGTCAATCTACGCGGAACCTGAACTTCTGATGGAAAAGAAAATGAGAGAGATGCATATGTGAGTGGAATACCAAGCGTTGAACAACATGACCATCAAGAACCAACTCAGCGGAGCACAAAATTTCACCAAAACATACGTTGCAACAATCATCAGATTTATGTATCTGATAAGAACATTGAGAACATGGCATTCTGCATTAGATTCGGGCACTTTGAGTTCACATTTATGTCATTTGGACTCACAAATGCCCCAGAAACGTTTATGGTAACAATGAAAAGCATTTTTGGCCAAACATTACCGGATTTGCCAGTGTGTAGCTTAAGAACATTCTTGTATAGAGCCCCATCCATTCACTGTATTTGGTATCAAAGCACTCGGATTCGTCAGCCACTGTGTTATGCCAAATGGAGCCTAGATGGTGAACACGTAGAAGTTGCAAGGCAGAACATGATTTAGAATATGGGACACTTGAGCAATTCATGTTTAGCGGTAAGTGTACTTCAATATCAAGTATCGAAATGATAGAGCACACATATGTATACACACATACACACACACACACACACACACACACACACACACACACACACACACACACACACACACACACACACACACACACACACACACAAA
>SZWC01018278.1:11715-34251 GCA_023375785.1 Penium margaritaceum
TCTATCTCTCTCTCTCTCTCTCTCTCTCTCTCTCTCCACCTCTCTCTCTCTCTGTCAAAGTTTTTCTTCATCCATGGTTTGAACCCATATGTACTCCCAATGTCTTTTTCTCCTTCTCTTTGAGTATCTCACGTCTCAATGTTTTTCCCTATCCATTACTTGTAGGTTCATGAACATGGAAGTGATCGCTTGATTCTGTCCACATGCAAATCAGTACAGGTGACACATAGACGCTGGGATATTGAGTCCTGTTGCAATGAAAAAACATCGGATTGTGTGGATGCAGTGCCTCTCCCAGAGTATAAGGGAAAGTTACATACTGAAATCCTTTAATGTTCCCACTTTGGGTGGATGTTGAGAGGTGAACACCGACAGATGGCATTTCAGCAAACGTGTGTGCAAACATTACATTAGTATGAAGCAGATCTAGATGACATGACATGCAACCACATTTGCTCGTGGCCGATGTGAATACCATTTACATCATTGTGCATTTGTGATTTGTTCCGTCAGTGTCACTAGCCCTAGGGGTGGTGCAGCCAATTTTTCTTTTTGTGTGAGATAATTGTCACGAACACGCTACCGGTAGATTTGGTGCGACCCCAGGATGGTGGCCAAAGGGCAAGCAAAAACCTCATGTGGGTAGTTTAGATGGATGGCGTTGACACCATGCTCGCTCTCCCGTCCTCAGTTCTTCTCACCTCTAATTGCTAAGAGTCTCCTCTCGCTTCAAGGGTATGATTCTGAGCTTTCATGAATTATACACACTTCGTTCCTCCACGAATCAAATCACAATCTCCTCCCACAAGCCACAAGCTACTGGCATCAGAGCTAGAGGGAAGCTCTAACAAGCAAAGGAAGGTAATTCTCTGCTACATTACCCCATGATCTGGGCCGTGGTGGTAGCTACCGCCACCGCTTCACTTGTTTTGCTACAACAGCGCCTGCACAACAGTAGCAACCAAAGCCATTTTGGGTTGTATTCATCACCACTCTGTCTGCGGTGGTTGCATTCTGCAACATATCCAAGTCGCATCTGCAACTGAAGCAAAAACAGCATGAGAGGGAAGGAAAAAAAAACCAACACAACAGGGATGACCTTATAAGGCACCGCGTCAGGGGCACTTGCTGGTGACTAGCAGCAGCAGCTTGCAGCATTAAAAAGCTGATAGTTGTAGCTGCATCTGATGCTCTCAACCATTAGAAGCATCCGCTTGCAGCAACAGTCGCAGCCAACAGGAGCATTCCTTTCTAGCAAGTGATGGCATGAAAAGCAAGTACTTCAGCAGAATTAGTCAACATCCAAAATGAGCAGCAGCCTCAGCCAGAACCTAAGTGTCAGTACATAGTTATCAGTGGCAACAATATGCTGTCACAAGCAGCTCTAAGTTAGAGCTGCACTCGTGCATCACCTGGCAGCCATTGACAGTAGTGGATTCAGCCACTGTCAGATGACTACAACAACAGCCGACAGCGGCCGACAATGCTGGCTGCTTCAGCTGGCGAGTCCAGGGAGCATCAGCAGCTTGCATGTTTGGCTGCCGCTAAACCTGAAAGCACTAGTCTCGCACCTTTAGCTGGTGGGTGCAGCCAACACCAGCCTACAGCAGGTTCATACAACCACAGCTGCTAGCAAGTTTGATAGCTGGCTGAGGCCAGCGACTGCAGCTTTAGCCGGCTGCTTTGACCAGCAGTAGCTGACAGCAGTAGCTTCAGGAAGAAATATCAGCCAACAGCAGGTTTGGTCAGCAACAGCCGACAACGGCTGACAGCCAGAAGCTTCAGCCAGAAGCAGAGCTGCAGCCGCTGGATCAAAACTGCAGTCGGAATCACTAACCAGCACGAGCAATAGCATAGGAATTCTCTGCTTCCAATCTACCACGCCGGCATCATCACCCTCGTCCCAACCAATACCCATGTCCCATACTGGAGCTGCAGAGTGAAACCCTCTTGACTGTGAGCTCATGTAATACGAAGAGGGCTTGGATCATGAGCGGGGGCTCCGGCATTGTTGCAGCAGCCCAGGGTACTTCCTTGGGGAGGAGTAGGAATCGGGAGAGGCGTACACACACAAGGACTTGGTGAACGACCGAGCTTTTCAGTCTGCGTCGTACGACACACTGAAACGCGACGACACGCCTTCCCCATCAACGACCATTTAAAACTCCTGTAAGGCTCCCCATCGCCCTTGAGACCCACCAGCAATGTTAGTGCGCAGCCACCGGCAACGCAGCCACTGCTATGCTGTGTGACACTTCTACCTCCTGGTCTTGCTGACCATGCTTTACCAGTGCCGTGATGTGCTGCGTCAATCACTCTATTTCCACCCTCTGATACATCTTCTGTGCTTCAATTTACTGTTACCATTGCACCCACCTTTGCGATAACAGTACATGTCACACATGCACCAGCTAGCACATCAGCAGGATGCACAAGTTACTCCTAGACCGCTGCAGCTGTCCCCTTAGGACCCGTCACTGCTACCACAGTTATCATTGCCTGCTGCAGCAAGGACCGTCTTTGTATAAATGGCTGCCAGTGGCTTTGCATCCTGCGTCATCCGTTTGTCCATAGCCTTGGCAGCATCTTCTTGATTTGCATCGTCAACGACAGGCACATTGTTAGCCTGATTTTGACAGTGGCAGCAGCCTCATTGCTTGCAGGAGCTTTGCTCATGGGTATTCATCGCCTTCTTGTCCCTTCCACACCTAGAGTTGCTGTGATTTTTGTTTCCGTAACTACTGCCTTTCCATCCCTGTATCTCACTTTGTCGCTAGGTTGGGTGAGCATTTTCCTTGCCCACTGCTCTCTTGCTCTGCTCTGTGCACTCCCTTCCTTTCTAATGCTGTCTTTGGGAAATCTTTATGTTGGGCTGGGCTGTATTTTAGCACAACACTCTGGTCAGTGCGACGACTCTCTTCCTCTCACGCCCACTGGGACAGGGTAACCCTTCTTTTTTGACAGGGTGGCAGGATCTTGTTATGCCTGTCGACAATGAGCAATGCGTGCGATGTGGTGATATGTGTGTGCCCCAAACTTTGACCTGGCGGCTGTGCAGCGGCAGTTGGCTCAGGTCGGTGTAGCTCCATGGGCGCACTCCACCCTGGTCCTGGTGGGAGTGCTAATGGCTGCTGTGGCTCGGTCGTATTGACGTATACTCTCTGTGCCCATGCTGGAACAGGAGCGGGTGTGCTGACATATGGGGGCATGAAGACGGGCCCTTGGTACATGGGTGGACGAGGCGCTGGCGCAGATGGGTATATGGGTGACTGCAGCTGTGGCAGACCAAATGTTGCCACCCCAAAGGGTGCCGGCCCACGAGGTCCTACCACATCCTGAGTCGTCCATGCTGGAGGGTGCAAATGTTGGCTGGGATGAGAGAATGGTGTCTGTGGCTGGCCCACTGCTGGGCGTGTCTGCAGCATTGTGGGTGACATGATACACTGAAGAGATGGGCAGGCGCGTCAGTAGTGGCCTGTCTGTTGACATTAGCTGCAGGTCCGATTCCCTGCTCCCTGATCGCGTCCTCGTCCTCCGCCCCCTTGTCCACCTCAGCCTCCTCTGCCCCCACGGCCTCCCCAGCCTCCTCCACCAGAGTGATGGTGCGATTGAGGAGGGATGCCTCCTCCCTGATGCACAAACGCACTCGCTACTGTATCCTCATCTTCACGTGCCTTGCCTTTCAAGATGTCTTTGTAGTTTCATAGTTCTTCAAACACCTATGCTAAGTGAGTGCTTTGGATGTCGGTGACTTTCAGCTTCCGGAGGAGACCACATCAAGAAAAATTGCATGGTTCTCTAAGATGCAGAATGACCGGTTCCAACCACTCGAGGATGGTGTAGGAAGCACCAAGACCGAGGATTGGCCGATGCAGGCCCATGGCCGCATCCCAATACTCGATAACCGTTGCATCTGGCCTAGGGCAAGGTTGTGCAGCTTCTCACAAAAGGCGATGATCAGGGCTATCCCTTGCTTCTCCTTTCACGTGGTTAGGTGCTGCCACGCATCGTACGGTCGGGGTTTTTTGTTGCGTGGGTCGCTTGAGATCCTCCCCTTTCACTACAAAATGGAAGTGACAGGTCGAATACTGCTGATCCTCTGAAAGCGCGTGAACAAATGCATTGAATGCTTGTAGGAGCACCCGAACGTCAGTGGCATTGGACGCCGGGGCTAGGTAATGATCCTCAAGCCCGTGCTCTCCCACCCACGAAAAAAAGACATCCTTCCACGACACGACGTCACGCGCGTTGAGCGGCGGCGGTGTCAGATCCTTGTGGGACAGGACCTTGCTCAGGTCGTCCCACGTCATTCCCTTGGAGGCGGTGCCGGCGCCGGCGCCGGCGAGGGCTCTGGCATTAGCACCGGCCCCTCCCGGCACACAACCCGCTGCGCTCATAGCATTGTTTGGATAGGGAGGGAGCTAGGGAGGCAGTGTAGACACTGCTGTCCTCGTTTTGTTTCCAAAGAAAATTATGGTAGCAATTCGCCAGGCCCATTTTGGACCCAGTTTTCTTGCACGAGCCCAAAGCTTGATAGGGGAGGCCTCTCTTGGTCTTGGATCTCCTGCCAGGCCATCTCAGACCTGCGCAGTAACTCAGGGAGCGGGGAGACCCCGCCGTTATCCCTGATGAGTGGGGACGGCACTTGGGCACTCTCTCCCTTGCCCACGTCCTACTCTAGTAATTCTCCTCCTTCTCCTGCCACCTCCACCCTCTGTGCGTGGCCTAGGGGAGTGCCTTTGGCATGCCTAGACCCCTGCGCAGCCTGCTTTTACAACAGCCGCGCGGATCTACTGTCGCGCGCCACTCGGCCGCCCTTTTTCTTTCTTAGCGCCAACCACATCCGACACCAATCCTAGTTTAACGTTGCTCTGATACCATGAGAAGGATTCTGCGATTCCGATGCAACTTGTTTTGCAGCAAATGGCTAATTGTACAGTAAGGTAGGCTCGGATTTGTGCTCAGCCATAACGGTAATCCTAGGCTTAAATCGCTAGTAACAGGTCACAGGACTGTTATGGGTGGAGGCTCGCTATTCGAGCTCCACCCGTCTGCTGGCGAGCGAGGCTTGCGGGCGAGGTCCTCAAACTGGGGCGAACACCCTCGGAACCCCAGAAAGAACGCAAGCAAAGGCTGGGTCCTGCTCGTACCCACTTGACCCATGTCACATCCCAGGTGACCCAGTCTTTGCCTACCCACATTCCAAGTTCCATGTCCCAAGTAGGTTTGGTAACAGAACACCTAAACTATATCACTTTCAGCTAAGAGCACCAAGCATATTTGGTACGGGAAACTAAGCATGAGAGGGTGTCGTTGAGCTCTTGCGGGAAGGTAATGGGCTATGTGGGAAGGATGGAGGCGACCACTCGTGCGGAGCTTGGGGATCGCGTGCCGTCACGGTGCGTCGCATCCACTCCCTGCTCCAGCATGCCCTGCACATTCACGACCAAATCATAGAGAGAGTATGTACAGTGAGAGATTGACCAGTGGGAAACAGGGGCGTGTGGCACACAGCTTGAGTGAGGTCGAGTACGTTGTACTCGGAGCAGGTACGTGTGAAAGTGTTTGGCTGTGACGCTTGCCACAACAATTGTGCGTGCCCATTCACCACATCACTCTGTGCTGTAACAGCCAAAGCACGAGGGCCATCGCAGAGCATGATGGCATGCATCATTTGCACGCAAAACACATCAAAACTTAACACCACTCTGTTCGCGAGTATTATTGCCAAAGGTGTCTAGGTTTTCTTCATTGAAACGCGTCAGCAGCAACATTTTCAAGGCAGCTATGCATGTCATCTGCTTGTTACATGCTCTTGACACACCTCACTGATGCCTTGTGGACTTGTGTCATAATGCCTCTATCACTTTTTCCCACTTGGGACTCCTCGCATAGTGTATGAGTCTTCATATCTGTCACATTCTTGTGTACGTTGGTTGTTCCTCCATGAGCCATGGACTGTTGTTTGTGGGATCATGAATGCAAATGTGGCTGCTGAGCTCTATCCAAATGCACATCAGTGCAGGTGACTGACACACGTTGAGCTCATGGGCACTGTTGTAATGACCACACATTGGATCGTGTGGATGGAGGGCCTTTGCTAAAGTTCACGGAATGATCCTACACCGGTAGTCCGCTTTGAGTACACGCGAGCTCCACGTGAGCAGAGAACATTGTATCAAACATGTGTGTAAATGTTTCATTAGTGTGCAATAGATCTGGATAAGGTGACATGCACCCACAAACTGTAGTTACCCTTAACCTCTTCAGCTAAGGGAATATGGAGAGAGCAAGAGAGTGGGGAGATCCCCATGAGAGGCACACTCCATGGATGTGGAAGTTTGCTTCAGAAAAAATAAACGAATACGTGTTTGCTGGGGGAGCAAGCGTGTAAGAACCTGTGAACACACACCCGCATTGAGAGTCACGTCAAGCGAGCCTGCATCGCCACCCGGGGGTCGAGTCCGACCCCCTTGGTATTTACCGAGGGCGGTTACTCACCACCCCTCTTGTGCATTCTCATGTGCATGTCATCCATGGTCATGGGGACACGCAAGACCAACAGCGTGAACTGTACACTTGAAGAAATTTCTGTTGAGAGCCTTGGTGAGAAAGTCAGCCCTATGTTACCATCCATACAAGCGACCAGAACAATTCCAACAGCAATGCATTCACGAACAAAGTGATGCTCAACATTGATGTACTTGGTACGGGATTTGCTTTCGTGCTTTGATTTCTACAACATAGGACGATGCAGCGAAAAAAAATGTGTAGATGCTGCAGCAAGCAACAGAGCCAAACAACCTCACATGTACCTGCTCCAAGAGCCACATACTCAGCCTCATCTGTGCTTTGGACCACACACCCTTGCTGACCACTTTTCCAAGACAGAGAAGTTCCACCAATTAGAAAGGCGTACTCTGCTCTACTCCATGCATCAATGCCATGCGTCCAGTCACTGTCAGTGAACCCATCCACAATGACTGAGGGTTATGAATAAAAATACATCCTTGTGCGTACTGTGGAGAGTGTATAGCATACCACATGAAACGTAGCCTCGAGATGATGCTCTCTGGGACACTGAGAAGACTCGGAGAGAGAGAGTTCACAACAAAGGCAACATCAGTACTAGTGGTGGTGGCAAGACACATCAAGGAACCCATGACCCTCAAGTAGTCAGTCAAGTCAGCTGTATCTCCCAGCTTTGATATGTTAGAGTGTTTTAGCAGCGCTTGGCCAGCTGTGGTCATGGGAGTGGAGACCAAGGGGATTGCTGCCAGAAGGGGTGTAAAGTGCTCTCCAAGGCTTTGGATATATGAAGCCTGGTGGACGTGTAGTGTACGGTATGAGCGATCAAGCTCTAGCTCCATGCCTAGAAAGACACACACAGGGTCAAGATCCTTTGTCTTTTATGCCGACTGCAGAAGAGCCTTCACTGGAAAGCTACATTACTGGGAGAGGTAATCAAGAGATCATCCACATAGACAAGTACGAAAACAAGGGGTGTGGAGGGTGCGCTCAAGAATAGATCAATGGTACTCCTCTAGAATCGTCCTTTCTCAAGGGTGGCCATCATCTTCTGGACCCAACAGCGTGGAGATTGCTTAGAGTGCCTGCATAGGCACTCTATGGGATGAAGCAATCTCCATCTGTGAACCACACCCGACTGGTTCCATCTGTGAACCCAGGTGGTTGGACCATGTGAAATAACTTTTTAATTCTGCTATGCCGGAAGGCATTGTTAACATCCAGTTGCTCCAAATCCAAGTCATGCTGAGCAACCAAGGTGAGAAAAGCTCTGGCAGTAGTGTATCGGCCAACTGGGGAAAAAGTCTCATCAAATTCAATACCTTGGACTTGAGAGAACCCCTTGGCCGTGAGTAGGGCCTTGTATTGCTTGAGAGTGGTGTCCGGATTCAACTTGAGCCGGTACACCCACTTGGCTGCCACTGCTTTTCTTCCTCAAGAAATATGCACCAGCTTGTAGAGACCATGGTCTACGAGAGCATCAAGGTCTACCAGCATGCCCTGCTCCCACAAAGTGGAGTCAGTAGCACTGCACGCGCCTTGCACAGTCACTTGTTCAGGTGGTAGAGGAGAGAGACCGGCAGCTGCAAAGCACGAAGCAACATACCTAGTACTAGAGGAGTCAAGGGCAAGGCGGTACTCCTGTTCAATGAGAGAGTACCCAAGAGAGGTACTGGGATGAACCACTGACGCAGCAATGAGCAAGGCATTAGCGGCAAGACCGAGGGCCCGAAGACCGGGTTCACCTGAGACCACTATTGTGGGCACTCCCCGAAAGTCCACTGTGGGGAGAGCAGGACTGGGGCCAGAGGGGGCAGAGGAACGAGAGTGAAAGGAGGACGTGCGTAGCTGAGAAGCCAGGGCACAAAGCCGGCCACCGTGGAAGTAAGGAGACACGGGTGGCACGGTGGTGGACAAGGAGGTGACAAGAGGGCTGTGTACACGGTCAGCTGGGACAGGGGATACTACAGTTGGCCAAGAGAGGTCAACTGGAACAGGGGATGCCAGAGGTGGCACATGAGAGGCCACAGGCAGCACAAGAGAAACCTGAGGAATAGAACCATCTGTGGGAGAGACAGTAAAGGAGGAGGGGGGGGGGGGGGGGGGGGATAGTGGAAGAGGAGCCATGTGGAGAAACAACAGGAGTGCATGGACACAGAGAGAGGGCCAGCTGGCCTCCAGGGCACATACCGAGGGGAAAACAGCAGGCCAGAGAAAGAGGGTCGAGAAACTCCCCCAAATCGAGAGGAGGAGCAGAGGAAAGAATATCGCGTTCAAACATGTGTTCAAAGAAAAGAGCATCACTCGATTCAATCACAGGAAAGCACACAGGGTCCCAAAAGCGCCAAGCCTTGGAGAATGGAGAAACACCAAGCAGCAACCACGAGGAGAGAGTTTGCCATCACGATGGTCAGCAGGAAGCCATACAGAGGGGAAAGAGCCCCAGACGTGGGCAAGACAAAGATCAGCACGATGGCTAGTCCATTGTTCAAACAGAGTGACATGGCAAGGAAGACAAATGTGAGGAACATGGTTCTACATCCATGTATGACATGGCTTCAAAGGAAAAGAGAGAGGACTGATCTGAGGAGGAGAGAAGGGAGCGCACACCTCCGGCGGCTCCATTGTTTGGGCACACTATTTTTCTGCGGTGTGTACGGAGTGGAGACTTCCATGCAAACATCACGAGACTCAAGGAAACAAGAGGTGGGACCAAAGAATTCACCACCATGGTCGTAGCAAAAGACGCGTAGAAGGCAAAGGTAGGCATGCTCAGCCTGGGATAGCCAGGACACAAGGACCGCAGTCACATTTTTTTTTGCCGCAGAGCAAAGATCTAGTGGTCGGGAGAGAGGTCCTCTGTCAGGCAGAAAAAAAAGCGACCAAGACCACCCAGAAATGTATGAGGCAAGGAATCCATGGCATCAGCATGCACGAGGTCAAGAGGATGAGACGTGGTGGAATCTGACGTGGAGAAAGGGGAGAGTTGCATTTTGCCACGGGCACAATCAAGACACTAGGAGGGGCACTGAGGTGCAAATGTGGCAGAGTCAAGGCCAACAACAGGTTGGAGATGCATGAGGTGTACGATGGTAGCAGTGTGGATGTGGCAGAGGTGACGATGCAAGAGTTTATTGTGCTTGGGTGAGAGAGAGGGAGCAACATGAACAAATGCAGATGCGGCGGAAGACGAGGGAAGCGACAGAGGGATGCGAAGTAGGCAATCACAACGTAGACCGTAGCGAACCACACGGTTAGAGTGGTGAGCAGAGACAGTGCTAATGCCATGGCTGGAAGAGAATTCCATGCCCTGGTCATCAAGGGGAGTGATTGAAAGGAGGCTGACCTTGCGATCAGGCACATACAGAACGTGAGGAAGGAAGAGGTCTCCCCTAGGTCCAACAAAACAAACCAAGCCAACCTTCTGACCAAACCCAGTGTGCACAAAACGATTAGGACTGACATGACCCAGGGAGATGAGCGGCAAAAAAAATGAGGTCATGTGGTGAGTAGCTCTTGAATCAATGATCTCGAAACCACTGGACACACAAGCTGAAGGCAAGACGACACAGAACGGTAGTGTCCAAAGGGGGTGATGACTGCAGGAGGCCAAGGCGATGTTGGTACATGCTGAACTTCAAATCCTCAACCTAACGGCAATCATCAGGCAAAGCTCCCTGGATGCACCTTGACGACGTGCCGCAAAGGGCTCCATCTGACTCACAAACAAGAGAACAAGACTGGCCACTCATACCTTCACCTCCCTGAGAATGAAGTTGTAGAAGCTCTGTGAGGCAACACTCCAGGGCACACTCCTCATCACAACGATCGGAACGGTGAGCAGAGGAGCGTGTGTCAGTGAAGTGGTCATTGTCACAAGGCCAGAATGGCACAATACAGTATACGGGTGGAGGTCCATAAGAGGTTGGACCAGACGCTGGAGGCACCCAGCTCCAAGAACTGGATGAGGTAGGTGGCTGTTGGAGGATTACCATGGTGGTGCTTAGGAAAAAGGCAAAGGATGAAGAAGACTGAGGGGAACCCATTGTGGCGGTAGCAGTGGCATCATAAGAGCTGACACCTCTGTGTGCCCAGGGAGTGTTTATAGAGGACACTAGGTGGACGTCACATGAGGAGCAGTGTATTTGGAAACTGAGTGGCCAAAGGTACCACAGTTCCAGCATGTAACCGCTCCTGGGACAGATGGTGTGTCAGAAGCCTTGCCACCATTGCCACGGCCTTTACCCTTGCATCGTCTTTGCCTACCTCCCCCACCATGCCCAGTGCCATGTGTATTATGAGCCGCAACAACTGTGGATGGAGAAGCGGTAGAGGAAGAGGAGATGAGGGATGAGGAGGAAGGGGTGGCGGCCGTGGTGATGGCCGCCAATGTGGCACGATGAAGATGCTTGTTTTATAGGTTTCTCCACCAGTCTATAAGGCGGGTAGCAGTGAAAAAAAATGGGGACCGATGCCTAGTGATGAGTTGGCTGGCACCGGCTTAGCTGCAAGCCGCTCAAGTTCAGATTGGGGAACATGCAGGTCAAGGTCTGAGAGCTCACGAATAAGACTAGAAAGGATGGACAAGCAAGCGGAGAGAGGAAAGGGGGCTGCAATCCACAGATCACGTCAAGAGATGTAGGCTACGAGCCCAGTATTTGTCTTGAGACTCGTCAGCGTGCATGTGCTCTCACTGCACCGTGAGAGCACTCTGAGCAGCATGACCAGTGACCATTTTCTGACAGTGTATGAGAGCATACGCTACCACTGGATCTGCGGGGATGCCACGTGTGGGCATTGTACACACCAATGTCATCGAGGAGGCCCTTGGGTCCAGCGTTGATGAGTGCCCGGATGACACGCGCGGCCTCAGCAGGCTTGGGAACAAAGGGAGGCTTGGCAGGAAGGTAGCACTCCTAAAGCATCTCCCCTTGAGACCAGGCGCTGAAGCGGGTTTTCCACGAGGAGAAGGTGAGCTTGGCAGTAAACTGGGGGGGGGGGAATCTTGAAGTCCTTTTGCCTGTGAGGCAGAAGAGCGCAAAATAGAGTATTAGGCAGAGAAGAGTTGGAGGGAACTACTGCAGCATCATCTGGAATAGAAGTGTCAGCACCAGAGGATACTCCCCCATCTGTAGGTACCACAGCTGCTAGAGCAGGGACGAAATCAAGACGTTCCATGACCAGGTTGGCCAGATCCTTTTGAGCATCCTGTCCCTTTTGGAGTTCCTCCTCTGCCCACCCAAATGCTGCCTGAGCCTCACTAAGTGCTGCCTGTAGTGATTTAATGGTTTCTTTGGGGGCTATCATGGTGTAAGAATAGGATCGTGCAAGTAGATGCGGTACAGGAAGACAATAGTGAGAGGTTTGCAACAGTGCAGAGTAAGAGAGGAAATAGGGAAGGAAGAAGGGTGGAGGATGACAATGACACGCTAGCGTCGTGGCAGGATGGAGAAGAGAGGAGGCACCAAAACTGCAGCCGAGAATGCAAGAACGGCAACCCAGGCTGAGATGGCGACTCTAAGAGAGATGAGCCCAGAGACAGTGGCCATATGCTGTGCGAGTGTACGGGCAACACATGTGGGAGTGAGAATGGATACTGGACTGGAGGTAAGAATGGAGCAAACTGCATCAGAAGTTGTGCCTGCTGCAATGGCTGCTTCTGTGGCAACAATAGATGCTGCCACCGTCACCTGGATAGTGACGTCAGCGGAAGCTACAGCAAGAAGATTCAGAGAGGCAGCTACCTCTGAGTATACCTCTACATCCCTGTCCATTGCCATTTGCTTAGGAGCACTGCTGGCATGTGCAGTGGTAGAAAAGGTGGCTGCCGCACCCGCAGCTGCGTTAAGAATAGCGCCAGCAAGGGTGATTCGGTCGGAATGAAGGATGAGGTCCAGTACTCTGCCAGGGACCTCCCACGTCACTGATGTTTCGGTAGCATCAGCAGCAAAGAGATTTGAAGCTGGTGAAGGATCATGAGACGGGTTGATCCCGGTAAGGTGCATACCTGGGATGGTGATGGAGTGGAGGACAGCTCGTCAGTAGTGTAGACTTGCTGATCGATGCTCTGATCCTGTGCTCCTTCCCAACGGCCAAAGTGTCAATGATTCGTGTCCACCACATGTATCCACCTTGGTGTAGTTGGATCGTGTTGCTACTACGACCGTGGATCCAGAGTGGTGATCCAGTGGCCGCTGTAGCAGCCACGGCTGGAAGATGCAGACTATTGTCCCAGAAGACAATTTGGCCGCTGTGAGTAGACCCCGGAGCTCAAATGAGCGTAGATGGATGCGAAAAGGTAAGAGCAGCTGCAGGATCTGAAATACCCGAAGATACGAGTGTCATGCTCAGAGAATCTATGGCAGTGCCCGAGAGCAGATAAAACACGTTATAGTCGACAGCAGAGTACGACAGCTACAGGAGTTGGAGCACTTATAAGCGCAGGCTCAACGAGCACTGCAAATGAGAAGTCTGGCAGCCGGCGGCAGAAGATGGGGAGGGTTGCTTTGAGTAAATGATGTCCGGTACTGCTGCCGGCTGGGAGCAGCTTGTGGCAGGCGAGGCACTTGAGGGCACGAGATTGTGGACCCTCTGCTCTGAAGAGGCGCAACGACAATCATGGTGTTACACGGTTTTGTCATAGGTGAATGGCACAGCGTTGCTGACAGTGGATGGTGCGGGAGCTGCAAGCTCTCTAGTGCTCAAACAAGCACAATGGGATAAAGCTGCCGTGGTGAACGGACCTACGGCCTAAGGAACATGGAGGGTGGGGGAAGAGCCTCACTCCTTCTGATACCAGTAGATACCTTAACCTCTTTAGCTAAGGGATTATGCATAGAGCAAGAAAGTGGGGAGATCACCACGCAAGACACACGCCATAGATGTGGAAGATTGCCTTAGAAAAAAACAAACAAGTAAGTGTTGGGTGGGGGAGCGAGCGTGAGAGAACCGGTGAGCACACACCCGCATCAAGCATCACGCCGAGCGAGCCTGCACCGCCACTCGGGGGTCGAGCCCGACCTCTCGGTATTCACCGAGGACAGCTGCTCACCCATGCACGGCCAACGACCGACACAATGGACACATAAGGATCAGCACCCGCGTAGTATTGCAGCTACCCTTAAAACCCAGAAACAAATAACACGAGGCAGACCAAACCAGTCAGTGTTCGACGCCTAGCCCCTCCCAAACTGGAAACTATTCTAAATCGCAGGTTGGGGCAGTTGCATTGTTGATGCAGAGTGCGGGATTCCACGCTTGTTACTTAGTCTACTGCCCCCTCACTTTGCCGCTCTAGCGTCTAAGTCTGAGTGCTATGGGCTTATTACTCAGAGATTCCCGCGCCAGTGTTAGCGCCAGAAGTAGCTGAAAACTGGAAGTGACTGATTAAAAAAAAAAGAAAAAGCAACAATGGGAGACCCCTCCGAATTCTAGCTCCCCCCCAGCTCTGAAGAGCTTGTTACTCAGTTTCTAAGCCAATCAGAAAAAAAAACCTATTTTCTGGCAAGCAGGGTTTTCTCGGTGAGTCCTACCAGATGGCCGACAGCCCAAACCCGGGAGTCATTCGTTTTGCCTAAAAACTGGACCATACCACAATACGCACGCTGCAAACGCAGTCGTGTGGTCAGAATCAGCTAGAAAAATAGCAGTGAGGAGTTATGGCTGCCTAAACCCAGGCAGCGTCTAGGCTAGTCCCCGTTACCAGTAGTGCTGGAAACTCATGAAACTTGGACCCTAGGCATGACACAGCGCTGCGAACGCAACGGTGCAGGAAAACACGGTGTTGGATGTGTGCAAAAAGCATGTACGATGACAGTGCCTGGCGGCGGCACAACTGCCGAGGAGGTTTTCCGAAGGAGCTCAGCACGTTGGAGGGAGGAGGCTCCAACGAACTACATGTAGGCATCAGCGTGAGTCGGCTGTACCGGACGTCACTCCATCAGCATCGCGTCTTGCCGTCAGTCATCTTCACGCCAATGTAAACAAGCCAGGAGGACACAACAGAGTACAAGTGAGAGATGTGAGACAAAAAACCAACACTCCCTTATGACTCACAAGCGCAGTGCACATGGACGGGCAGAGAGCACAAAGACAAATCGGACATGGAGAGAGGGAGAACCTCACGGATGCACACCGACTGCACTTACAACCTTCTTGAACGAGTCACGCTTCAGTGCCTCGGTCAGAAAGTCAGCCAACTGCCGTGCTGTCTCAACCCACACAATGCTGATGTTGCCGTCATGCAATAACAAATGCACATAGAGATACTCAAAATTGATGTACGTTTTGCGAGTGTGATGCACGCCGTCATTGTCAGCGATGGCCATGGCACTTTCATTGTCAAAGTGCAATGTGATGGACGGGACAGACTCACGCAACTCGGACAGCAGGCAGCCTAGCCACATCCTCTAACAAGTGCCAATACCAAGGGCCAAATACTCAGCCTCAGTAGTGTTACGCACGATCCAGCCTTACTTGCCGCTGCACTAGGATACATCCGTTCCACCAACAAGGAAGATCCAACAAGTACGACTCTTACCGTTCGGACCGCCGGCCCAGTCACTGTTGGTGCATCCCGTCGCCACGACAGACAGATGTCGACGGAACATGAGGCCTCACCGTGGGGTAGAGACGACATAGCACAGTACTCGGATCGCGACCTCAAAGTTGAGGTGACGTGGCTCCTAAGAGAGCTGTACGAGGAGGTTGACGGTGAACACAATGTCTGGATTCGTCTTTGTCGCCAGGAGTATCAATGACCCGATGACTCGTAAATACGTGGTCACGTCTACTGGCTCCCCCAACACGACTAGATGAGAGCTCCTGAGCATCGTCTGACCATCAGGCGACGTGGGTGAGGATGCTCTCGACACAAAGGGCAGGTCCTTACTAAAGCGCCCGGACAAGGTCTGGATGTAGGCGGCCTGATGAACATGCAGGATGCCCATAAAGCGAACATGCTCAAGCTCCATGCCCAAAAAGACTCATGTTAGCCTGAGGACCTTTATCTGGTAGGCCGCATGCAGTAGGTCCTTGACCCGCTGGATGCCAGCTACATACGGCGATGTGATGAGCAGGTCTTTGACATAGACCAAGACAACGACAAGGGTCTAGCCTCGCAGACTGATGAACAGCGTGGGGTCAACAGAGCTACAAAGAAGGCCGCCACTGAGAAGCGTACAAATGATCTTCTGGTTCCAGCATCGCGGTGACTTTTTGAAGCTATAGAGGACCTTCCGCAGCTTCCAAACCTTGCCGGAGCCATCGTTAAAGCCTGGAGGCTGCACCATGTGGAACTCCTCACCCTCCAATGAGCCATGGAGAAAGGCGTTCCTCAAATCCATCTGATGTAGTTCCCACCCGTGCCAAACAACTAGGGTGAACAACGCCCGGCTGGTGGAGAACTGACTGATCGGGACAAAGATATGGTCATACTCGATTCCAGGGACCTGAGCAAACCCCTTGGCTGTGAGACGGGCCTTGTACTTGTGTAGGGATCCACTTGGCACAGATGGCCTTATGGTCTGGGGGGAGTTTGACAAACTTCTAGACGTGATGTTGCCGAATGGCGGCAACCTCGTCGGTGCATGCACCCTCTCAGTGAGCGGCCCCAAGAGACGTCCGATCCTCACATAGGGTGGCTGGGTCCTCAAGTCGCTCCGTGGGGTGGACACTGAGGGCGTGCGGGTCCTACGCCCTTGGTGACATCTGCGTGAGCCCATGTTTACTTCGACTTCCGACTTTAGGGGGTTAAGTCAGAGTCGCTAAGTCGATCAAAGTCGACGTCGACGTCGACTTGACTTGACCCCCATTTTTTTTCCCAGGCACTGGGATGACCTCATTTAGGTTCTGGCGTTGGTTTTTTTTTTTCCAGGCTTTGGTTTTTTTTTTCCCGTCATTTCAGATCAGGTCTCGCGTGTGCATTTGTGCTTCAGCACCCGTATGGCCATTTCTGCTGGGGTTCTTACCGATGCGGCAGCCACGCAAGAGGGTGAGATATCTGCCTCGTATGATGGATGGCTGGCTAGGACGGACCCAGCCATGCATCATACGGTTTTGGCGTGTTTCTTGTGTGCATGATGCGTGTAGGTTGTGTGGAAGCAACGTGCCAGCCCCTTGTGACACTTTGCGGCGCTTTTAAACCAATTACAACGCAGCAAACACCTGTGCATTGCATGACATGTCATGCCAACCTGGACGAGGATGGATAGGAGCCACTTTATGCGGTTCCAGTCTGCCTTTGCGTTGGAGGGGAGCTTGAAGTTATCGAGATCATGCAGTGTGACTCCGAGTCAGCGTGGCAAAGATGGCCGGCAGGGCCAGGCAGGCCACCACTANGACCCAGCCATGCATCATACGGTTTTGGCGTGTTTCTTGTGTGCATGATGCGTGTAGGTTGTGTGGAAGCAACGTGCCAGCCCCTTGTGACACTTTGCGGCGCTTTTAAACCAATTACAACGCAGCAAACACCTGTGCATTGCATGACATGTCATGCCAACCTGGACGAGGATGGATAGGAGCCGCTTTATGCGGTTCCAGTCTGCCTTTGCGTTGGAGGGGAGCTTGAAGTTATCAAGATCATGCAGTGTGACTCCGAGTCAGCGTGGCAAAGATGGCCGGCAGGGCCAGGCAGGCCACCACTAGCACTCCCTCCGCCAGACAGCCGTGTCTGGCTGAAGACTTCCTCATCCGTGCACTCAGCAGATTCTTCAGACCCGTCCCTACCGCTGGAGGCTACCCCGGATGGCAGTGTGGGCCTTGCGGAAAAATCGGCTCAGGCGGTTCAGACCGCATGCAAGGTCACTTTGGGGCAGCCGTATCCAACATCGCTAAGTGCAAGGTGGTTCCTGTGGCTGCCCGAGCTCTACTCGGTCTCCCCCATTTACCACCGCCCCCTGATGGATGGGTGCCCTTTGACGAAACGTTGTACAATGGCCAGGGTGAGCCATGGGGCAAAGCTTCCAGCCCAGTGGACTGGGCGAAGCTCGTGTCGGAGTGCAAGCGTCAGGAGCTTCGCGCAGTTCACGGAGCAGCTGCATCCAGCAGCACCCCCAATGGAGCCGACCACTCTCCTGTCATCCACGAAGCTGTTCCCACTCCAGCAACCATCCCAGCCTCCCTCCGTAGCATCACTCCAGATGAAGCTGCATCCCTCAACACAGCGCGCCAAACCCTCATGTCCGAGCACATCGGAAAGGCCAACAACGCTGCCTGCCAGAAGACCATCGTCAAGCTAATGGCAAAAAACGCGCTGCCCATCTCCTTCTGCCGTGACGACGTGGTTCTGGAGCTGGTCGAGGATGCACGCAAAACCACCCCCAGCTTCAGGCTTCCTTCCAAGGACCGGGTGACCAGGGAGCTCCTTCCTACACTGGACAAAGAGCTGGAGGCACTAGAAGCACCACTTCGCGCTGGCTGGGACATTTTTGGTGTGACACTCGGAGTTGACGAGTGGCCCGACATCCAGATCAGGCCCATTTACTCCGCCATGGCTTCAAACGCGGAGGGAGTGGCCCACCTGTTCTCACGGGATGCCAGCGGGGTCATCAGAAATGCCAACCACGTTGCTGCAGTGATTGACCACGCCATCGTTGAGGTGGGAGCTGAAAAGGTCACCATGGTCATCACCAATAACGCGTCCACAAATAAAAAGGCATACGTTGAGCTCAGGAACAAGTACCCGGCTGTGTTTTTCAGCCACTGTGTGGCACACTCCTTGGATTTGGTGCTGAAGGATGTTGCAAAGACAGAATGGGGAGGCAATCTTATCAGCAAGGCTGAGAGAGTCGTGTCATTTTTCAGGATCAAAGACCTTCTCAGGTCTTGGCTGAAGACAGAGGGTGGTTTGGTACTGTTGCCTGCCTGTGCTACCCGGTTTGGATCTGTGCACAAGATGTTTGAGAGATTGCTAAAGCTGCGTGAGGTCCTTGTGAAGATTGTGACCAGCACAAGGTGGACTGACTTTGGCAGTGTCGGGAAGGATGCTGGGTGGCAGGCAAAAAAGAAGGAGGTGCGCAGAATTGTGAAGATGGGGGTGTTCTGGGTGCAGGTCAAGGCCATGGTCAAGCTCATGCTTCCCATTGTGCTTGCCATTCGTAAGGCAGACAGCTCCGGCGGGACTGCAGGGATTGTTTTTGAGACTCTTCTTGACACGACTGAAGCTATCAATGCTTTAGGAGTGTCCCGGGGCAGTCTCCGTGCGAAGTGCAACCCGGAATGGGTGCAGTTTGTTGCAGGGCGGCTGTCCTATCGCTGGACTAATCAAATGTCTTGTCCGGTGTATGCCGCAGCACGTCGTTGCCACCCGCAACATTTTGGGCACAAGTTCGATGGCGACGAGAAGATCGTGGAGGCATGGAACACCGTCGTCATGGCGCTGGTGCCAGATCCTGGAGACCAGGACACCATGGACAAGGAGCTGGAGGCATTTGAAAACGGCCGGGTCACGCTGGAGGAAGAGCCAAGCAAGATGAAGGATGTGCAGCGGGCCACGCAAGCAGTGCAGCAGGTCATAGCGGGTGAGATGCCAGCCTTCAGATGGTATGCCCGCCACATGACGAGCCTTCCCGTCCTCAGAGCATTCGCAATGAGGCTGTTGGCACAGCCTTGCAGCAACTCCGACACTGAGCGCTGCTTCAGCAAGCATGAACTCATCCAAACAGCCAGGCGCAACCGTCTGAAGGTCTCCACCCTAGAACTGCTCGTCCGGACAAACGTCCAGTTGACAATGATGTATGGGAAGAAGAAGGGGAAGAAACTGACAAGTGACATCAGGAAGGCCATAGAGGAAGAGGCTGAGGGCAGCGACAGCGAGGTTGATGGAGACGTGGAGGACGAGGATGAGGAGGACTTTGTGTGGGATCCCACCATTGCTGATGCCCTAGATCCAGATGATCCGGATGTTCAGGAGATCAGGGAAGTGGAAGGGGAGAAGGAGGGATTGGACAGCGACAATGAGGATGATGAGGCAGAGGATGAAGAGATTGCTGGAATGGAAGAAGATGGTGGGAATGAGAGCAACGAGGAGGACGGGCAGCAAGGAGATGAAGATGGGGGGCAAGAGGTGTCAAGAGTCTTGAGGGCAGGAGTACGCAAACGCAAAGATGTTGAGGCTGCGGGTACTTCAGCATCAGGTGTTACAGCAGCAGGTGCTTCAGCAGCAGGAGCTCTAGCAGCAGGAGCTTCAGCAGCAGGAGCTTCAGCTTCAGGTGTTTCAATAGCAGGTGCTTCAGCGGTAGGAGCTTCAGCAACAGGTGCTTCAGCAGCAGGTGCTTCACCAGAAGGTGCTTCTACAGTAGGGGCAGTAGCTGGTTCTGAAGCAGGCTCTACTGCAAGAGTGACAGCATCCACAGGATTAGGGAGGAGGGTTGCTGCTGCGGCCAGGGAATGCCCAAAGAGAGGCCGTAAAGGTCCCTAGGTGACCTGTATTTGATCCTTCACTTTGTGTCTCATGTTTTTCCCTAGTTTGCGTTCATTACGTTGCTCTTACTTAGTTTGGACAAGCAGTGACAGTTCCTTTCCAGCTTCATCGCATCCTTTTCTAGATTGGTTTTTCGTTTAAGTTTTGTGCATCTTCAGTGGCAGCAATTACCACCCAAGGGGTTGAGCAGTGCTCCCCAAGCATGCATAGCACAATGGACTGAAAAAATGGAAGTTATAGTTAAGCTGATGTGTTAAGGGATCCAGGACATGTCTTGTACAAATGCAGGGAAAAATGTTAGTTTTCAAACTGCATAGTTGTCAGTGACAGGCAAATTCTCACAATGATTAGGCCAAATTACACAGTGTAGTACTATCCAAAGCATCGACTTGGCATGGCCAAGTCGACTTGGGTGATTAACTGGCGACTTTCGACTTTCGACTTGGCGACTTAGCATCGACTTTGACTTGGCCTGGCAAACATGGGCATGAGCGTGGTCGTAACGGCATACCGGTGCTTCTGATAGAGCAAGGTATAGCCAAAAGTTGACCCCGGATGTAGGCCAGTAATGACTGACAGTGTGGTCAAGCCAAGTGCCTTGGTGCTGGGGTCCCCACTCACGACTGTGGAAGTGGGTCTGACATGAGGTAAGGAGCCTCGTGGTATGACAGGGGGTCGTGGCATGAGAGGACATGAGGAGGCGGCCTTAGTGCTCACTGTCGGCCTGGGTCTAAGGCTCCCGCCTGGACCACCTATGTAGCGCGCCGGTAGGGACAGGGCAGCCTGTCAACCGGCCTGAGGCAAACGGACTAGAAAACAGGGCCGACACAATAGCACCTGCCGTCCGCTCCTAGCATTTCAGCTAGGAGAAGATATCACCCTCAGGATCACGGTTCCACACTGAGCAGTTCCTAGGCAATCACTTGCTAGCAACTGTGTCCACTTAACACTTCGTCACTTTCGCGCGAGGTGCTAGTCAAAGACTAACTCCTGGGGCTTAGACCAACCAGTGTCTTCTTTATACTGTTCCTTAGTTGGACAACTCTGTGAGGAGCATCTAAGGCCAGATTGTGTAATTAGAATGAGGAATGAGCCTGGTACATATAGTCCTAGGCCTGGCTTCTAAGGTGTGTGGGNAGAAAACAGGGCCGACACAATAGCACCTGCCGTCCGCTCCTAGCATTTCAGCTAGGAGAAGATATCACCCTCAGGATCACGGTTCCACACTGAGCAGTTCCTAGGCAATCACTTGCTAGCAACTGTGTCCACTTAACACTTGGTCACTTTCGCGCGAGGTGCTAGTCAAAGACTAACTCCTGGGGCTTAGACCAACCAGTGTCTTCTTTATACTGTTCCTTAGTTGGACAACTCTGTGAGGAGCATCTAAGGCCAGATTGTGTAATTAGAATGAGGAATGAGCCTGGTACATATAGTCCTAGGCCTGGCTTCTAAGGTGTGTGGGTAGTGACACTTTTGGGGTGGTCACTCCACACCACCTCACCAGTCCGCCAATTGGCGCATCCACTGACCGCCAAGTGGCGCACTCTCCTCATGCATGGAGAAATGTCTAAGAAACTTCCCCTGTGCTAGAAGGTCAAAAAACCTCCTGCGCACATCAAGGCTCGATCGCAGGACCTGTTGTCCCTAAGTCCAACATGCTATCCGTTGCGCTACACTTCTGGTGTCTCGCTTGGACTTGCACCACGAACAAGGTTTGGGGGACTTACTCCAAGGGAGCAGTGCATGCCCAACCTGTCCGTCAACCCATAGCAGTGGCCATGGGGCATAGAAGAACAACAATCTCTCCCTTGCACCATAGGCCACCTGCTGTGGTAGTTTTCTTCGGCATGAACCTGTAGCTCTAGGTTGTGTTTGTGCATGTCATTTTTGTTTTTTTTTTTTGGTCTTTAGTTCTCATCTCTTGCATCCACCATGCCGACTCCTCGAGCACCTGCAACATGCAAATCACTGCCTAGCGGCTTTGTCAAGAAGTCCGCAAACATTTTCTTGGTTGCGAAGTGCTCCAGTTCCACGACACCCTTGCCGATAAAGTCACGTGAGTAGTGGTACCGAATATCGATGTGCTTTGTACGCCGGGAGATCATGTCGTCCTCTGCCATAGCCATGGCACTTTGGTTGTCGATGCGGATGACCGTTGCCTCCTCTTGTGGTGCCTTGATCTCATCAAGCAAACTGCGAAGCCACTGTGTTTCCTTGCACACTTCGGAGAGTGTAATGTACTCCGCCTCAGCAGTAGAAAGCGAGACGCAGTCTTGCTTCCTGCTTGCCCACGAGACCGCACCACCGTTGAGAAGACAAACAAACCCTGAGGTGAACTTCCTGTCATCAATCCGTCCTCCCCAGTCTGCGTCAGTGTAGCATGTCAGCCGCACCAACTCTGATCCTTCTAGACCTCCAAACCGGAGTCCGACGTGCCAAGTCTTTTTGAGGTAGCGAAAAATCCGCTTCACGACTTGCCAATGTTCTGGCCCAGGGTTGGCCACAAACCTGCTCACCTGACCCACTGCAAAAGCAATGTCAGGTCGTGTTCCCACCATTGCATACATGAGGCTTCCAACGGCGGACTG
>SZWC01018279.1:1094-32688 GCA_023375785.1 Penium margaritaceum
ATAGATATAGATATAGATATAGATATAGATATAGATATAGATTTAGATATAGATATAGATATAGATATAGATGTAGATATAGATATAGATATAGGTATAGATATAGATATAGATGTAAATATAGATATAGATATAGATATAGATATAGATAAAAACATGGATATAGATTGAAATATAGATATGGATATACATATATAGATATAATTATATCTGTATATTGATATAGATGTAGATGTAGATATAGATATAGATATATTTTGATATAGATATATTTATAGATATATATAGATATAGATATTGATATACATATAGATATAGAAATAGATATAGATATATATATATACAGATATAGATATAGATATAGATATAGAAATAGAAATATGTAATAATATATATAGATACATATATAGATATGAATGTGAATGTAGATATAGTTGTAAATGAATACATCAATACACGTAATAAAACAAATATGTATGGATATAAATTTAGGTATACATAAATACATAGATATATATAGATATTGATATGGATATAAAACTAAGAACGATACAAACATAGATGTGAATAAACATCTATGTATAAATATAGATATAGATATATATAGGTATAGATATATATTTAGATATAATATTCAATTTTGGTGTTTTATAATACGCTCATAATAATCATAAGATATAGTTTTTGTATTAAAGTTCCATGAAGATTATTAAAATAATGTTCACATATATTGTCCACATAAAATTTTACTACTAAAAAAATTAATCACATAATATTTACATAAAATATTCAATAAATTGTAATTTAAGATTAAATTCAAGTATATATGAATACATACGTGAGTAGATGGACTTTAAAGTCGAATGAATATGAAAAGACGTGTTGAAAATGTATTGAATGTCATTAAAGGATTCGGAATTCTTCTATATTATCATGAGGTTTTATTATAAATCTTTGTATAATTTAATGATATAAATATTTTATTAATGAAGTTTCAGGAATGAAAAGGAAAATTTTAACTTTCTAATCCTTACCATTATAAGAAATTTTCTTTCTTTCAAAAATGTCCCCTTTCCAAAGTGTAAATGTTTCTAGTGAGGGGTCAAATGTAGAGATTCTACAGGATTATATATTTTTCAGCATTTGAAACGTGTATGTTCGCAGATTTTTGAGGCAACGTGCCCTTGGTTGTAACATTTATAACTGACCTACTTGTTTCTTACATTGAGTTCCAATCGAGCATATAGTTGGATCTCGTCCGGTATGGATGTACTCTGGGTCTGAGTGTCGCGATCGAGTACTGTGGATGGATTTAGTATAATGACTATTCTTTCCCATCATTATTGTTTTCCTCACAAAGTATCTAAATACGCGCTGTAGTGTTTGGTCGCCACGATGAAGTTTTGTGGCACGTATATGATGTCGAATCTGTTACCGCGCGTTTATGTATACATTTTCTGGTTAGCGCGCGTGGATTATGTCTTCGCTGTTTGCATCCTGACGAGTAGGGTCGCCTGTACCGGCCGACGAGAAGGCACTTCGTAGCGACGCCGTTACGTCGACGAAATGGTGAATTGTTTTGAGGGTTCTGTTTTGTATTTTAATTTCAACATATTTCTTCTAGACGTCTTTTTGACACACATCTGGAAACAGATTCCAAAATGTCCTAAATGCTTTCCGTCAAGATGCTTCGTGAGTGTATCGCAACAGTATGTATACCCATACATATTCACCGATTTGTCGATTCGTGGCTCTAGTATGCAGTGAGAACTTGCAAAACATGTAGAAAGGAAGGTGATGGGAGGCTTCACATAGAAAATCTCTGGAGAATTAGGCCATGATGGGGAGTTTAAATCTGTCGTCATGTATAAGCCCGAATACGAATTCAGGCCAGAAAGCGCACGAGCCATTCGACAGGTTGCAGTCGTCGCAGATAACACGGAATTACGCATCTTAGGGTCGGTTTGGATACCTCCGCATTGGCCCTACTGTCCTCCAAATGTCTTCGATTCTGTAATGCAAGCGTTATACGGGCTGTGCTCAAGCGTCCGCTTGACAGCCACTGTACGTTACGACTTCGCGGTCGCACAAGCAACCCAGAGCCATGGTCTGGGCGTCGAGCAGGTTTCGAGGACAGCCGAGCCAATGCGGAGGTAAACGAACCAACCCTTAGAAGGACACAAACGCACGCATGCACGCACGCACTCAGCCGTGAAATGTCTTTGAATATTACGCACCGTGCTGTCCAGAAGTACGGTTTACTGATGATAACAAAAAGCAAGACTTCATTAGGAAAACACAACCGGACCTCGTAAGTCTCGCTGGCGAATGGATGCGCATTGATGTACACAAGATCGGATGTTGGAAAAACCTGGTGTACCATTTGAATCACCTTGGATTTGGAAGCGGAATTCAAAACCAGCAATGATATCACCCTGGCTTCCGAGAACAGTGGGCGTCCTCAAGGTAATCATAACCATGGCCGGTTGCACAAACGTTTGAAACTGAAAATGGTAAATCACAGGAAGGGGTGTTTTTCTCACCCAATGCTTCAAAATTGGAAACTGGGGACTAAAAGGGCAAACTTGTCGTAGGAGTCATGTTTGCACCGCGCATGAACAGCATATGACATACAGACGAGTGGCCTTTCATCGATGCCGTCATGAAATCGCGAGTTTCTCCCTAGTGTATGCTGTATGCCTCCTAAAACCACGATTTGTGCATTGTTAAAGCACGTGTACGCTAAGGCGACGGGGTGAATCGGGAGGTCATCAAGAGACGATAAAAAAAATTGCGTCCAAGTTGGGTTGAACTGACGGTGGTACGTGTCCACGTTTGGACGCCATCATGCACGTGAAAACTTTTCGCGTTTCGTTTGTTGCGCCTCGTGGCATGACCGATAAGAAATGTTCGTCAAACAAATGGTTGCCGTACCGATGTTGCGAAAAGGTTTCGAGGTTCTCGTCCAAACCTCATTTTCCCATCTGCAAGTATAGTAAATCCCATATTCGTACCGTTCGAGATAATAGTTCGAATGCCTTCAACATTGTTACCATCGGCGAGGAGATTTCGTTAGAAGTGAAAGTTACTGGAAAGATGGAGTTCGCAAGCCTTTCAACGTAGCTCCGATATGTATTGTAGAATATCAAACGAGCTACAGAAAAAAACAATGTATCGCAAGAATCTAAAGGAACGAGACCTCTGTTTTCCCGATTTACTCTAGGCGCTTTAGAATGCGGGAAAACAGAGGCAAGCGAAGGCCAAAATGGCCGTGGACAGGCTATCGGACTAGCTTCCAGGTGTTTAACGGAATGGCAACCTGAAGAGGACGTCACGTGGTTGTGTGGACATTTCTACCGTCTGTGGATTGTAACGCCATTGACTCTTAAACAAACGAGTGTTATCTCTCTCGCGATACCTCGATAACGGTGGCGAGACAATGATGTGGCATGCCGCTGCCTTTTCATTGACAATCATGCCAAAACGACGGCATTCGGCATGGGGAACCGCCAAAGATAGGCTTTCCATATAAATCAGAGAGGATATGGAGGGCCACGCGTGGAGACTGAAATGAAAACAAGCATACAACATCAATTTATCTGGACTAAAATGCCACATTTTTAATTCGTTCTTACAGTAAAATTCTTGGAAAATTTTCCTACCCTATCACTCATTTCAGTTCTTCTACAGAGAGAAAACTAATGATGACCAGATAGAATTCGGTAAGGATACGATAGTTTTGGAAACTGGTTCGTGTAGAAGTTTTTGCTATGCCGAATAGAACGTAGATGGTGATCAAGTGGAGTTTGCGAGGCAGAAAATGATTTATAATTTAGGTCATTTGAGCAATGTATAATTAGCGGCAAGTGTACTTCGATGACAAGTTTCCAAAACGATCGAACATGTATATGTTGGTTTCTGTCTCACATCTCTCACGTGTACTCTGTTTTGTCCTCCCTGCTTGTGCACATCGGCATGCAGATGACTAACGGCGAGACCCGACGCTGATGGAAATTCATCCGGTGGAGCCGACGCACGCCAAGGCCTACACGCGGTTCACTAGAGCCTCCTCCCTCCTTCGTGCTCAGCTCGATCGGCAGACCTCCTCGGCGGTCGTGCCGTCAGCAGGCACTGTCGCTGCATGCGCTATCTACATGCGTCCATCGTCGTGTTTGATTGCATTGTTGCGTTCATACCGCTATGTCATACCCTGGCTCCAAGTCTCATGATTTTTCTAGCACTGTTGCTACTGGGGGTTAGCATAGAAGCTGTCTGGGTTTAGGCAGCCAGAACTCCTCACTGATATTCTTCTAGTTGATTCTGACCACAAGACTGCGTTCACACCGTTCATATCATGGTATGGTCCAGTTTTCACGCAAAACGGACGACGTCCGGGTTTGGGCTGTTCGTCGTCTGGCAAAGCTCACCGAGAAAACCTGCCGGCCCAAAAAATTATGCTATGTTTTTATTGGCTGGTGAACTGAGTAAGAAGCTCTACAGAGCTGGGGGGGAGCTAGAACTTAGAGGGGTCTCCCATTGTTATTTATTCCTCTCCAATTCAGTTATTTCCAGTTTTCAGCTGTTTTCTGGCGCTAACACTACCGCGCGTACTTCTAGGTAACAAACAAAAAGAATCCAGACAGCCTCTAGAGCAGCGGACTGAGGGGGCAGCAGACTTAATCAACAAGTGTCGAAGCGCGCACGCGCCATCAACAACGCTGCTGCCCTAGCCTGCTGCTCAGTATTTCCAGCTTGGTATCAGAGCCAGAGCGTAGCAACAGTAGCATAACACTGGCGTACAAGTGCTTGACAACGCTGGCGGACCTCCATACCTGCCAGTGCAAGGGAAATGCTGCCGGATGTTTCCCGGCAGCATTGACCAGCTTGGTGGTGGCGCCAAATTTTTCCCCATGGCCACTGGGCCAAGGGAAATGCTACTGAAATTTTCTGACAGCACTGACCCACACGTGTGACGCAAGGAGGTGAGCGACCACTAACGTCAGGCATCGCAACGACAACGCACGTCGATCGAGTGTGATCATTCTGCAAGTAGCAACAACAAGAGCAGCTTGTAGTAGCAGCAGCCGGCAATAGCGGGAGCGCATGACACCTTGCAGAAGCAGCTTACAGTAGCTTGTAGCAACAGTTTGGCGTAGCAGCAGCAAGAGCCGACTACAACAGAAGTAGTAGTGAGCAGCAACAGTAGTCGGATGCAGCAGCAACAGCCGGCTGCAACAGCAGCAGTCAGTTGTAGTAGCAGCAGCAGCCAGCAGCAGCCTGCAGCAAGTAGCAGCAGCAGCAGCTAGAAGCAGCCCGCGGCAACAGCAACTACAACTCGCAACAACAGTGGTTGTAGACACAGCTGCTCCTAGCTTGCTGTCCGCAACGAGCTGCGAGTAGCAAGCTTGTTGTTGGCTACGCACAGCAAGCACCGGGCAGCAAGCTCGCTGCTCGCCGCTCGTGGCTGGCAGCGAGTAGCAAGCTTGCTATGCAACCAAGCAGAAGAAGAAAAAAAGGGAAACTCAAAAAAAAAATCCCCCACCCCACAAGTACCTTTGTGCTCCTGCTGCTGCTACCACGGCCGTTGTAATAGCCACAGTAGCTGCAGCAGTATGCAACAACCCAGCAGCAGCAGGGACTGTTACAACAACAATCGCATCAGCAGCAGTTGTAACAAACCAACACCAGTTGCAAGAGTAGCAGGAGTAGCAGCAGTAGCAACTGCAGCAGCCGACATCACATGGTTGACGTAGTAACAGCTTTTACAACAGCCATTGCTGATGTCAGCAACTTTTCAGCTGATGCAACTGCTAACGTCAATACTAACGTCATAAAGAAAACAAGGGACAAAAACTTTACAAACAACGCAACAAAAGCTACTAAAGCCAATCATATGAGGTTGACCTTGCTACTGCCTTCCCTTTTGACATCAGCAACACAAAAAAAGGAGAAAGGAGAACAAGAAGGCCAATAGACCAATGGTTACGAGCCCTAGTGGGGAGGGGTCCTCCTGTGATGGGAGGACCCCTAGCCCTCCTTTCCTGCAACAGTTGCAACAGCTGCACTTGCTGCAACAGCCGCAGCAAAAGCAGCAGCAATAGCAGTAGGAACAGTAGCAACAGTAGCAGCAGTAGCAGCAGTGGCAGTAGCAACAGCAGCAACAGCAGCAGCAACAGTAGCAATAATAACAGTAGCAGTAGTAGCAACAGTAGTAGCAGTAATAGCAATAACAACAACGCTAACACCCTTCAGGCTATGTCGTCGGTCCATCTGACTTGACAGATCCGCTCGCTGCTTTGCGCCAGCAGCTTGCAATGCTGACACAACAGCTAGCGGCACTACATCTGCCACCACCGCCGCCGCTGCAGCACTCGCAACGGCAGCATCAATAGCCGTCAACGCAGCAGCAACAACCGCCGCCGTAGCAGCCGCACTAGCATCAGTAAGCACCATTTTTTCCACCCGGGTACGCAAGTCCCGCGGTCTCCTATGCCACGCAATACTTGGCGCAGTAACACACCCAGCGCCAACAACAGACAGTGACGTTAGTCGTAAGCCCCACTCTGGGTGTCGGCCGCAGGCCAAAGGACTTCGAAACCCTGCCATCGACGCTTCAGGCTGACGACCACTTCCGGAGCTAGGAGCTCAGCTTCCGGATCTGGGCACAGGCGAGGGCCTGTGGCCTTACTATGTCCTGCCCTTTGACTCTACTCAGGCCAACCAGGTTTATAACGCCGGTCACGCCGTGCGGGCCCTCGTCCCTATCGCCCCTCTAGCCACATGCCTCGCCCTTGAGCCCTTCCTTGGCGACCTCACCACTAGCGCTCTCTCTGACCCGGCAACAACCTGGCACGTACTCACGTGCCCTCATCGCCTGTCCAGTGATGCTGAGATCAGCCGCCTGCTCCGGGAGTTCAACTCCCTCCGCATGGGGGAGAGCGAGACGGTCACCTCCTATTGGCAACGCTCAGAGGACCTTCTACGTCGCCTCAGAGACGCCGCGCCACCCCCTCTCTCCGCGATCCCGACCATCAAGCGTGGCGCCATCGACGCCATCTCCGACATCTTCGTTCACTACTCCCAGGACGTCCTCGTTGTGATGGTTTCCCAGGGCACTCATGCCCTGGGTGTATGAGCTCTTCCTCCGCATTGAGGAACCTCGTTAAGAGTGACAAATCCATCGCACGGAGACCCTTGCCTCTCCTACTATTGCCTCAGTACATGTTGCCACCCCAGCATCAACAACAGCGTCTTCTGGCGCCTCCTGGTCTGGCAAGAAGAAGAAGAGGGGCAAGAAGGACAAAGGGCCTCAGTAGTAGACTAGCGGATCAGGCAGCGCCCGCCTCGTCTGTCACAACTGTGGCCAGTAAGGACACGAGTGTTACACTTGTCCACTCCTGACTAACAAGGCTCGTGTCATCGCCACCATGCGTCGCCAGCGCGAGCGCCGCCTTGCCACCAGTGTCGTGATCGTCGTTGCTCCTGCCGCATCTGCGCCGCCCGTGACGGCCCCACCGCAGCTTCCTCCACACCCGCAGCTGGCCACACCCACTGCTCCATCCCCAACGCATTCCTTTCCCTTCCTGGACTCTGGCGCCTTTACACCGCAGTCAGTCTAATCCGCCGGACCCTCCGCCCGCGAGTGATAGGTGGAGCAGTTCATCGCCTTCCAGCTTGGCCTTCCTCGTCCTCCTCCCCAGGGAAGTGCAAGTTGCGCTGTTGCTAGTTCCTCCCCACCCTGCATGACAGATTCGGTGCTACAATCATGTCTTGTATCTCCGTCCATCCCATCCTCTGCCGTGCCAAGTCCTCCTGCTCCTCTTTGTGACGATGTCGCTTGGCTAGACGACTAGCACTCCCGGTTTGCACCTCCGTCCACTTCGCCAGCGTCGCTCGCCCATTACCATGTGACTATGAGTGACCTGGCCACACCGGTCCAGGATCCGTCAGAGACCGGGATCATCTACTCTGGGGCCACGCATCACATGACGGCCTCGCGTGAGGCCTTCAGTTTTCGTGGTCCCGTCACCGATGTCACCGGGGCTTGGACGGGATGTGGTCAGGTGTTGCCCGTTTGTGGTGTGGACATCGTTCGTTTCCGTGGTCCAGCTGGTGATGTCTTCTTGACTGATGTTCTCTTCGTCTCTGGACTTGAGCTTAGCCTTCTGTCTGCCACCGCCCTTGATCGCATGAGCATGGACGTTTTGCATTCACGTGGTATGGGCACTCTGTCCTTGCGCCCATTCGGTTGTGTCGTTTTGCATGCCACTGCCCGTGGCAACTTGTGGCACGTACCGGGCCTGTCCGCTCCTACCCTTGTCTCCTCGTAGATAAATATTGGCCACGTGTTCGTTACTAGCACCCTGTCTCCGCAACACACACGTCTCCTCCATCGCCGCCTCTGTCACGTCCACTACGCCGCTATTGACTACATCCTTCGCACACAGCGAGCCATGGGCCTTGACTTAGCCTCCTTTCCTTTGCCGTGTCTGACCAAGTGCATTGATTGTGCTAAAGGAAAGATGCACCGTTCCACCTACCCCTTGTCTGCCTCTCAAGCTTCCACCCCGCTCGACCTGGTTCACTCTGATGTCATGGGTCCCCTCCCAACGGAGTCCGTTGGCGAGCACGGTCGTTACGTCCTGACCCTTACGGATGACTATTCTCGCTATCATTGGGTCTTTTGCCTTCGGCAGAAGAGCGATGTCACTCCCACCATTCGGGACTTGCTTGTCCGCATTGAACGCGAGTGTGGTCGCCCTCTCCGGTGCTTCTGCTCTAATCGCGGGGGTGAGTTCTTGGGGGAGACCACACTCTTCCTTGCCTCCCGTGGTGTTCATCATGAGACGTCGGCGCCTTACACACTAGCTCAGAACAACGTCTTTGAGCAATGAAACCGCACAATGGTTGACGCCGTCCGCACCATGCGGGTCGAATCCGACATCTGTGACAACTTCTACTTCGAGGCTATGACCTACATGACATGGTTCTGGAACCGGATTCCCCACGGACCCATTCCTCGTCAGTCCACGCCATACCAGCACTAGTGTAGAGAATGTGCCGACTTGCGTCCAGCCCGTGTCTGGGGGTGCGTCGCCATCGTGTGGTTACCTGTCCCGCACTAGGGTGGCAGGCTTGAGCCTCGCGGTAGTCCGTGTACCTTCCTCTGCGTCTTGCGCCAGTCCAAAGCATGGCGCTTTTGGGATCCCACTCGCCACTGCATCGTCGATTCCTACGATGCCCTCTTCTTTGAGGACTTGTATCCCTACGACCTCGTTCGCTCTGGCGCGTGGATGTTCCTCCCGTCGCGTGGAGAAGTAGTGGGTCCGTCCTCCGCCCTACCGCATCCGGGCGTTCCATCGTCTGTGCCCACGGTTCTGTCTTCGCCGGCTACCCCATCTGCATCTAACAACCTCTCAGGGTCGGCTGCCCCATCCGTGTCCGCCAGCCCCTCATGGCCGGTTGCCCCATCTGCGTCTGACAGCCCCTCGGGACCAGCTGCCCTGTCTGTATCCGCCAGCCCCTCAAGGCCGGCTACCTCGTCTATGTCTGACAGCCCCTCGCGGCCGGCTGCCCTGTCCATGTCCGCCAGTCCCTCAGGGCCGGCTTCCCCGTATGTGTCCGCCAACCTCTAAGAGCCGGCTGTCCTGTCCGTGTCCCCCAGCCCCTGAGGGCCGGCTACCTTGTCTGCGTCTGACAGCCCCTCATGGCCGGCTGCCCCGTCCGTGTCCTCCAGCCCCTCAGGGCCGGCTACCTCGTCTGCATCCGACAGGCCCTCAGGGCCGGCTACCCCGTCCGTGTCTGCCAGCCCCTCAGGGCCGGCTGCCCCGTCCGTACCGGTTCATTACACACGTGGTCTAGGCGGGAGCCTTAGACCCAAGCTGACACTGAGCATTCAGGCCGCCTCCTCACGTCCTTTCACTCCACGACCCCCTGTCATCCCACAAGGCTCCTCACTTCATGTCAGATCCACTCCCATGGTCGTGAGTGGGGACCCCGGCACCAAGACTTGGCCACACTGTCAGTCATCGCCGACGTACATCTAGGATCAGCTCTGGGCTATGCCTTGCTCCATAAGGAGCACCGGTATGCCGTTGCTGCCACACTCACGCGGATGCCACCAGGGGCGCGGGACGTGCACATCCTCACTGTCCACCCCATAGAGCGACCAGCGGACCCAACCACTCTACATGAGGCTCGGGCGTCTCCCAAGGCCGCTCACTCGGAGGCTGCATGCGCCGACGAGCTTGCCGCCATTCGGCATCATCACGTCTATGAGCTCGTCGACGTCCCCCCGAACCGTAAGGCCATCGGCGCCCAGTGGGTTCTCCAGCGAAAGTGGAAGCTGGACGGGTCCCTGGACAACTACAAGGCACGTCTCACAGCCAAGGGGTTTGCTTAGGTCCCTGGGATTGACTATGACCAGATCTTTGCCCCTGTCGGTCAGTTCTCCACCAGCCGAGCGTTCTTTAGCCTGGTTGCCCAGCAGGGTTGGGAACTCCATCACATGGATGTGAGCAACGCCTTCCTCCATGGCTTGCTAGAGGGTGAGGAGCTTTACATGGTGCAACCTCCTGGCTTTGACGATGGCTCCGGCAAGGTCTGGAAGCTAAGGAAGGCCCTCTATGGCTTGAAGCAGTCACCTCACTGCTGGAACAAGGAGATCAGTTGTACGCTTCTTACTTGCGGCCTCCTTCGCAGTTGTGCTGACCCCGCTCTATTCATCAGTCCGTGAGGTCAAACTCTTGTCGCTGTCCTGGTCGACGTCAACGACCTGCTCATCACGTCGTCGGATGCAGCTGCCATCCAGCGGATCAAGGACCTGCTACACGCTGCCTACCAGATAAAGGACCTCGGGCCAGCATGAGTTTTTCTGGGCATGGAGCTCGAGCATGATCGCTCCGTGGGAATCCTTCATGTCCATCAGGCCGCCTACGTCCAGACCTTGTCCGGGCGTTTCGTCCTTCGTGCCGAGAGCATCCTCACCCATGTCGCCCGATGATTAGGCGATGCTCAAGAGCTCTAATCCAGTCGTGGTGGAGGAGCCAGTAGACGTGACCACGTATTTCCGCGTCATCGGGTCACTGATTTTCCTGGTGACAACGATGCGTCCAGACATCGCGTTCGCCGTCAATCTCCTCGCACAGTTCTCTGAGGAGCCACGCCACCTCCACTTTGAGGCCACGATCCGAGTGTTGCGCTACGTCGTGTCTACCACACGGCGAGGTCTCATGTTCCGTCGATAGCCGTCCGTTGTGGCGAGGGGATACACCGACAGTGACGAGGTTGGCAGTCCGGACGACAAGAGTCAAACTGGCTGGATCTTCCTTGTTGGCAAAACGGCTGTGTCCTGGCACAACGGCAAGCAAGGCTGCATTGCGTGTGTGTGGCCCTTGGTTCTGGTGCATTTGAGAGCGTGTGGTTGCGCCGCCTGTTGTCCGAGTTACGTCAGTCAGTCCCGTCCGTCACGTTGCACAGTGGTAATGAGAGTGCTATGGCCATTGTTGACAATGAAGGCGTACACGACACTCGCACAAAGCACATCAATGTCAAGTATCACTATGTGCATTCGTTGTTGCATGATGACAACATCAGCATCGTGTGGGTTGAGACGACACGGCAGTTGGCTGATTTCTTGACCAAGGCACTAAAACGTGACACGTTCAAGAAGGTTGTGATTGCAGTTGGTGTGCGTTTGTGAGGTTCTTCCTCTCCCTGTCCTCTTGGTCTCTGTACTCTCTGCCCGTCCATGTGCGATGCGCCTGTGAGTCATGGGGGAGTATTGGTTTGTGTCTCACATCTCTCACGTGTACTCTGTTTTGTCCTCCCGGCTTGTACACTTTGGTGTGCAGATGACTAACGACGAGACCCGACGCTGATGGAGTGTCATCCGATGGAGCCGACGCACGCCGAGGCCTAAACGCGGTTCACTGGAGCCTCCTCCCTCCTTTGTGCTCAGCTCCATCGGCAGACATCCTCGGCGGTCATGCCGCTGGCAGGCACTGTCGCTGCATATGCTGCCTGCATGCGTCCACCGTCGTGTTTGACTACATTGTTGCGTTCAGAGTGCTATGTCATACCCTGGGTCCAAGTCTCATGATTTTTCTGACACTGTTGCTGCCTTGGGTTAGCATGGACGCTGTCTGGGTTTAGGCAGCCAGAACGCCTCACTGCTATTTTTCTAGCTGATTCTGACCGCACGACTGCATTCGCAGCGTGCGCATTATGGTATAGTCAAGTTTTCAGGCAAAACGGACAACGCCCGGGTTTGGGCTGTCGGTCGTCTGGCAAGGCTCACCGAGAAAACCTGCCAGCCTGGAAATAGAGCTATTTTTTGATTGGCTGGTGAACTGAGTAACAAGCTCTACAGAGCTGGGGGGGAGCTAGAACTTGGAGGGGTCTCCCATTGTTGTTTACTGTTCACTCCTATTTGGTTAATTCTAGTTTTCAGCTGCTTTCTGGCGCTAACACTGGCGCGCGCACTTCTGAGTAACAAACCCAGAGCATCCAGAGTTAGCCTCTAGAGCAGTGGACTAAGGGGGCAACAGACTTAAGCAATGAGCGTGGAAGCCCGCACGCTACATCAACAACGCTGCTGCCCCAACCTGTTGCTCAGTATTTCCAGCTGTATATACAAGTGTCCAGTTATGAATGAGGCATAGTCTATGTCCTTGGGTCGATTGTCGACCCAAGGAGTCACGTTGTGAGTGCTCGGATTCCAGAAGGACCGCCGAGAAGACGAGGGTCTTCAAGAATCGACGAGGGACATGCGAGGTGCATCATTATAAATCCAAATTCGTCTCCGTGCGTCAAGAAGTCGACCAAAAGGTAGTGATACTTGTGTTCGTAGGTTTGTAAGAATAGTCAAAGCTGTCAGAATGTTTGGGAATATCCACTTAGGGCGATGCATTTGGCGCGTTTACCCTCGATCGTCAGAGTGAATATCATTGTTCTCGCGACGCGATGGGCTGGTTGTGTACTAGCAGACATGCCCACTCAGAAAGATTAGGTACACATGTACGTCTAGGAAAAAAACATTTCGCTTCCTTCTAGCTGCGACGTCTCGACGCACGTATAAATGTTGCCAGTATGTTGGTTATGGTTGTGACACACGCAAGAGACCTCTTGACTCTACGTACACACACGTCATCAATATAGGTGATTAATCTAGACTGAGTTCTCTGGTGCAAGACTGTGACGCAGCATTGGGTGCACAGTGGTGGTGACACCATCAAGTTGTCAAGTGGTGGTCACAGCACCAACGCTAACCTTATGGAGAGCCCTAGTGTCATGATGGTTCATACTCTACACGCCAAAATGGGGGATACATTTGTAGGAGTGCATGCTCCTGATGTGGTTGGACTCTTGCACACTTGCATGCTTCTAGCGTAGTGAGCCGGGTTGCTAATCTCTCGCGAACACACATCCGGTTTATACCGGCTTGTAAGAAACTGCCTAGAGCTTGCTCGCTCTAGGGCCGGGTTTGATCCCTGGGTGGCGTCCGGGCCCCACATCGAGAGGCTCGTGTGGGTGCCCCGGTCAACCGGCACTTATCACTTCGTTCGCTTTTAACTCATTCACCTGTTCTTTTCTCATTCGCTCTTACATTACATGAGATTTCCCCCGATCCATGGTTTCGCCCCCGTTGCATGCTTGCTTGCTTGCTCATCCCAGCGACGACAGCTACATACACCGGAGGTGGCGGTAGTAGCCATCAATGAGATGATCAACATCTCGGAGGTCAGTAAGGTTCTTAGCCGTTATGCCCGGCGTCGTATCCGTGCCACTTGACAAGATATTTTGTTGTTTTTCCTCGTCATTGGTGTCCGAGGATGTCCTCGATGACGTACTTTGTGTTTTCCTCCACTCGAATGGGAGGCGGAGGAGGGACATCCCTGCCATGGAAGTTCTCTCTAGGATCTCAGTTGTGCTCGAGTCTGCTCACATGGAACACTGGATGAATTTGGCTAGTGCCAAGGAGTTTTATTCACGCAACCACAGGGGTTTGCATGCGCTCAATCTCAAACGGTCCCAACCATCGAGGTTTGAGCTTTAAAGAGTCGGCTGCACGGAGTTTCATGTTTTCCCACCTGAGGAGGACTTTGTCGTCAGCTGTGAAGATGTCGTTGCTGTGATGTCAATCAGTTGTTCACTTCATCAATGCTTGTGTCTTCGTGAGGGTTTGCCGTGTTCCCCCTTGATGGTTGTGAAGTCTCATCGTTGAACGTCGACCGCGGGATTGTTGCTGCGACTTTGTAGTCCGGCTGGTGTGGTAGGAAGTTTAACATACACCACTTCAAATTGAGTTTTATGCGTTGCGATGGAAATCGCCGAATGATATGCCATGTCGGCGGTTGGGAGTTTTTGTGCTCAATCCGTCCCGTGAGGCTGGCATAATGTTTGGAGAACCTGTTTGAGCGTCTCATTTTTTTTCTCGGGTTGACCGTTGCTTTGAGGATGAAAAGCAGTTGAATGATGAATTCTGCTGCCATATTGAGTCATTAGTTTGCACAAAAAAAAGGCTGGTGAATTGATCGTTTCTGTTGCTCGTGATGGTTCTCGGCATGTCGTGTAGCCTTACGATGTTGTTTAGAAACAACCATGCTGTTACCTCATTGATGACGATGGTCGTTGTCGGGATGAAGTGGGAAATTTTTTAAAACCTGTTGACAACCACGAGGATTGCGACATGACCCTCGGGTGTGAACGGTAATCCTGTGACGAAGTCCATGGAGATGTCTGCCCATGGTTCCGTCGGAACAGGGAGCGGTTGTAGAAGTCAGGGTGGCCTCGTGCGACGGGATTTTTATCGCTAACATGTGTTGCAGGTTTTGCAAAAGTTGGCCACGTCGGATTGCATCTTGTCCCACCAATAGTTTTTTGCCAGCTTCTTTAGATTCTTGTCCTCCCCGAAGTGTCCACCTGGTCCAGTGTCATGGCACTCTTCGAGCAACATACGATGAAGTTCGTCATTCGAGGGAACGACCACTTGGCGAGCTAAGCATCGTCGCCAATAGGGTGCGTTGGACCAGAATTTTTTTTTATCATTTCCTCTATGCTGGTCGTAGCCTCGTCTAAACAATGGCGTGATGTACGAGTCTCACTGTAGCTGTAGCGTTGCCACGTTAGCCATACAATCTGGTTCACGGCTGAGTGCTTCAAATAGATTGATTCTTCATGGACGATACATGATATCACACTCGAACCCGGATTCAAGGAACTCCATCCATCGGGTTTGATGTCAGCTAAGACTCTGCTGTGTCTTCAAACATCTTAACGCGTGGTGGTCGGTGCGCACGATGCATCTGCGACACTCCACATAGCATCGCCACATCTTGAACGCATGCACAACCGCCAGTATTTCCTTCTCATGTACTGCGTAGTTGAGTTCCTATCCTTGTTGTTCTATGTTGCCATGGTCTTGCAAAAGGACCATGCCAATGGCTCGGTCTGATGCATTCGTGGCCATGACATAGTCGAACGTTGGATGGGCTAATCGTAGTGCTGGCGCCGAGGTCAGAGCTTTCGGTAACGCGGTGAACGCTTCTTGTTCGTAGTCTCCGCACCGCCACTCGCTTTCTCTTTTAGTGAGGTTGGAAAGAGGCGGCGACACTCGGGCGTTGTCCCGCATGAATGACCGGTAGTAAATATAGAATACGAGAAAAACGTAAGTTTCTCAAACGTTGGTCAGCATCAGCAAATCAGCGACTGATGCCATCTTTTTCGAATACATGGTCATCCGTCCACCATTGATGACGCAATCCAAAAACTCGATCAACCGGCGACCAAAGTCGCATTTGGAGAGTTTTTTTTGAAAAAAAACTCTCTGCATAAAACTTTGAGGAGTTTTTTAAGATGTCCATCGTGCTCCTCTGTGGTACGGCTGTAAACCAGCATGTCCTCGAGGTATACCACGACAAAATCGTTGAGGTATAGGCGAAAAATGTTGTTCATTGCCACCATAAATGTTGCTGGGACATTTGTGAGTCCGAACGGCGTGACGGTGAACTCAAAGTGCCTATAGCGAGTTCGGAATGCCTTCTTCTTGATGTCGGCATCTGCCATGCATATCTAGTGATATCCGCCGTGTAAGACGATTTCATATCTAGTGATGTCCGAGCCCCTTGGATTTGGTCAAAACATTTGTCAACTTGGAGAAGAGGATAGCGGTTCTTGATGGTAGCATCGTTCAACGCCCGATGATCCATGCACATACGCGTCTCGCCAGTTTTCTTTTTTGAAAAAGTACCGGTGCGGCGTATGGTGACGTGGATGGGCGGATGAACCTCTGATCGAGCATCTTGTCGAGTTGTTTTTTTTCAACTTGGTCAGCTCGTGATTGCTCCTCCCATAGGCCCCTTAAACTGTAGGTCTACTACCCAACTTCATTTTGATGCAATCGTCGATGTCCCATCAAGGAAATGACATTTTTGGGAATTCGTCGAGGAAGATGTTCGCGAACTCTTGGATGAGTGGTGCAAACTCTTTGGGTACCATTGCGGACTTTGTTGATTCCAATGAGGCTGATGAGGCGGATGATGAGTCAGCTACTGCCAGTTCTGCTTCTTCCATTGGCTCGAGATGTATAAGCCACGCAGGAGCTCTTTGTCGTACATAGTGCTTGGTCACATTGAGCGGTATCAGTTGAACAGGTTGTCGCTTTCGGCTTCTGCGGCTTCCTCTGTTGCTTCCATCTCTACTGCTTCCACTGTCAGCTTCTATCCTGCACCCAAAAATTGTCGCTTGGCGCCATCGATCCCCACGTAGACGTTGACGCTGTTCTAGTCGACCTACAAAGTGTACCTTTATAGGAAACCTTGTCCGAGGATAATCTTATGATCGCTAATTGGACAAGACCTCCACACTGTTAAATCCCGTAGATCTCCCACATGTAGTCATAATGGTTTACGATGTCTCCGTATTTGTAGTCTCCTGTCGACGGTTTTTCCTCAAAACACCCTTGGTTTGGTCTGCAATCATAGTTTGCAAACCATGTCATTGCTTACGAAACTGTCCAAAGCTCCTCCATCCAATAGTGCCCACACCGTTCCGCAACTTTTGCATCCTCGAGGCCGAACGTTTAGCAGAATCGTCGGTTGGTTGTCCTCGTATCCCTCGTCAAACTTTGCGATCTCATAAACCCTCTGCGACAATGTAGGCCATTCACATGGACGATCGTTTGGCGTAGATCACTCCTTACGGACAAGTGTTGCACATTTTTCTCCTGCCCTTTGTCGTTTTCCGACTCGTGTTTCTATGAATTCCCCCCTTTTTTGGCCTACTACTTGCTCCAAAACGTTTGAGCAATGTTCCCAAATTTTTTGCAATTGTAGCAGGTTTATGTATCTCTCCGGTCGATAGCGTGCACTTCCGTCGGAGTCAAGGAGTCCGCCGAATGGTTTCTCCCACTTCCACGATTACTGTGGTTAGAAGGTTGCCAGCCGTAGGATTCCTCAATCCGAGCATTGTAGTCGGCACTCTCGATTGTCTCTGCTGTTGCAATCTTCCGCGGTAAGTCTTTATGGATGCCAAAAATAATGATTACTTGCCAGATATTTTGTTTGAGGCCATTGTTATAATGGAAACAGAGTTCGTTGGAGCGATGTCTGCTCCGGTGATGATCTCGCGGAATCTTTGCGTGTACTTTGCCACGTTGGACTACTAACGTAGACAGTGGAGCTTGTATTGTGCGCCAGAATTCTCATTCAGTCATCCAAAATGTGCAAGCATCGTACGCAAAAATTCATTCCATTGAACTGTGACGCACTGACGGTTGGTGGTGTCAGCACATCTTGCCACTATGGGTTGATCTGAGCCAAAGGTAGAACGCCTACGGTCAGCGATATGAGACAGGCGGCGTTGGCCGTCGAAGAGGCTCCGCCGGTCTCCTGCTGCCGTAAGATGATCTTTAGATCGGACCACCAACTTACCGCCGTACCAGGAAAAAGCGCAGCCGTGAGGTCAAATTTCTTTTGATTATCGTGGACCCAAGATGAAGGTGAAGTACACCTCCAAAATTGTCAGCCACATCTGAACTGTCCGTCCCTTTGAGTCTGCAGGATCGAACGATTCAGGTGGAGATGGACGAATTTTGGATTTGCTCGAGAGTTGGGAAATTCTCTCGATGAGCACCGCTTCACGTGCGCTTGCATTGCAAAGAGCCTCCATCACGATGTTGAGTTGTTGAAGCAGGTGGTTGTTGATCCCCTTGAGTACGAAGATTCTTTTTTCCAGTTCCTCGTTGATCCGCACCTGTCATCCAGCGCCACCTGTCGTCCCTGCTATCGTCGTCAAGACCGTTGGTAGCGGCGGCTGGTTTGTCGCCGTTGGATCCACGACCAGATTGGTCGTCAAAGCCATACGGGTTGTTCCAGCTGCCGCATAGCCTGCCACGCCAGCATTCGCTGTCGGTTCAGGATTCACTTGCATCGGCGTGTTGTGCTCCACCATCACCAAAGTTGTTGCCAAAGACCCGCTGCTAGTCGTCGGTTGCGATTGCTTGTCTTACGTCGTAGTCGCGAAGTCTACAAATTCTTCCCATATGAGATGCGCTGATGGCTTGTGCGAGGTAGTCGGCTGGATGCGTAAAGTAGTCGGATGCCTCTCGAGCGCCACTTCGCCCTGATACCAAGTGTTGTGCCAAACGAAGCGTAGATGGTGAACAGGTAGAAGGTGTGAGGCAGAACACAATTTAGAGTTTTGGACACTTGAGCAAGGAATAATTAGCGGTAAGTATACCTCGATGAAAAGTGTCAAAATGATCAAACATGTGTATGCAAGTGTCGAGTTACGAATGAGGCATAGTCGGGGTCGTTGGGTCAATTTTCGAGCAACGGGTGCGGAGTCACGTTGTGAGTGGTTGGATTCAAGAAGGTCCGCCAAGAAGTCGAGGGTCTTCAAGATTTGACTGTGAAGATGCGAGATGCATCTTTGTAAATCGAGATTCGTCTTGGTGCATCGAGATGTCGACCGAAAGGTCGTGATACTTTTGTTTGTAGGTTTGTGAGAATGGTCAAAGCTGTCAGAGGGTTCCGGAATATCCACTGAGGGCGGGATAGTTGGCCAGTTTTTCCTCAACCGTCGGAGTGAATATCACGGTTCTTGCCTCGACCAAGTTTCAGGGGCATCTGGGCAATTTTCTGCTCTTTGAAGAAATTGGGCTCACAGTCAAGCTCCACTTCGCTCAACCGCGAGGATGCAAGGACAAGAGGATCGAGCAGGCAAGTGCGATCTACATACGCCAAGGGCGTTTTTGGCTTGCACCTTTGCATGGCGTTCCAAACACGCCACGTGAGGGTGGCTTTCCTCCTCTCGGCGAGTAGCGTACAAGTTACGCTACCTGTCAAGGGACCGTCTTCACAGCGGACCTCCGACACCGGACGCGGTCAACCACGACAGCGGTACTTCCGGTGGCGTGCGCAACAACACGACTGCCCTCACCGCCGGGAAGCATACGTAGTGATGTGTGACGCACGCAGCGGCTTGCCGAGGGAGAGGACAGACCGTCGATCTTGACGATCGACGGCCGAGAATTTCTTGCACTAGGCATTAGGTGCAAGAAGAGCACCAGGTTCAGGTGCAAGCAGAGCACTGGGTTCAAGAGCAAGTAGCTTGCTACAGCAAGCTAGGAAAGCAGTAGGCAACGGCCAGGACTAGCCGGCCGAATAGTATAAACACCTTGTACTTTGTTCATTGTGATTACCTTGTAAACCCGTCATTTCAAGTTCTGGCTTCCAAAATTCACCAAGTCTATCTTTCCGTTGCGACTGTGTTCTCAACACACTAAGGTTTCATCTCCAGAGAGCACACACTCTCACAATGGTGTTGCATTGCAAGCGTACATGAGCCCCTAAGGTCCATATGTGAAATGTTTTCATCAAATTTGTGGCCCACTGTCCATGGACCTCAGGATTTTTACGTCGATCATTATAGTGCATTTTTTCCACCTGACCCGACCTCCGATGTTCCATTTCAGAAGATTAAAAAATGTTATGTTATGCGGAACAAAGCGTGGATGGTGAACAGGTCTGAGTAGCGATGCTGAACACGGATTGAGAATTTGGGACACTTGAGAAATTTGTATTTAGCGGTAAGCTTCGGAACGACCGAACACGTATGTACAAGTGTCCAGTTACAAATGAGACATAGTCTGGGTTGTCAAGCCGATTGTCGGGTGACTAGTCTGGATTCACGTCGTGGGTGGTCGGATCGACAAGCTCCGTGAAGGAATTGGGGAGCTTCAAAGATCCATGGTGAAGATGGGAGATGCACCTTTATAAATCTCAATAAATCTCAATCTGTCAAGAAGTCGATCAAAACATCACGGCACTTCTGCCGATGTTTCTCAGAAGTGGTCCGTATTGTGAGGAAGTGCAAGAAGGAACGCACGAGGGCGATGGCAGTTTGCCGAATTGCCCTCAACATTCGGAGTAGAATTCGAAGTCTTGACGCACAGTGGGATATTTTTGTAACGACAGAAATGCCCAATAAAAAATTCGAGCCTCATGCACGTCTGTTACGTAATACTCCCCCCCCCCCCCTAGCTGCAATGTGACAGTGATGATACCCGTTAATCAAATGATCGACATCGCGGAGACTGTCATAGAGTTCCAAGCCATTGTACACGGTGTCGTAGCCGTGCCACTTAACCANCCCCCCCCCCCCCCCCCTAGCTGCAATGTGACAGTGATGATACCCGTTAATCAAATGATCGACATCGCGGAGACTGTCATAGAGTTCCAAGCCATTGTACACGGTGTCGTAGCCGTGCCACTTAACCAGATATTCCGTCATCTTGCCGCGTCGTTGATGGCCGAGGATGCCCTTGATGACGTATTGTGTCTTCATTCACTTGTACAGGAGGACAGGGAGGCACATCCCTGCCGAGGAAGTTCTCCCCGGGGTCCTAGTAGTGCTTGAGCCTGCTGATGTGGAACGGCGGATGAACGTGCATAGTTTTGGGAAGTTGAGTCGTGCAACCACGTGGGTTTGCATGCACTCGATCTCAAACAGTCCCAACCATCCGGTTTTGAGTTTTGAGGAGTCAGCTTTGTGGAGTTTGACGTTTGCTGAACTTACGAGGACTTTGTCGTCAGCGGCCAACTTGTTGTTGTTGCAATGTCGGTTGGCTGCTTGCTTCGTCGGCGCTTGTGTCTTTGCGATCGTCTAATATCTTCCGTCCCAGCTGGTGGAGAAATTGTGGTGTTGGATTTCAACTGCGGGAATGTTGATCTTGCTCTGAAGTCCGGCTGGTGTGGCGGGAAGTTTGCCCTACACCACTTTGAACGGAATTTTACCCATTGCGGTAGACGTCCCCAAGTTATGTGCGAGCTCAGCGGTCAGAAGTTTGGCTGCCCAATTCGTCCCGTGTGGCTTGCATAGTTTTTGGAGAGGTTGTTCAAGCATGTGATTGGTCCTCTCTGTTTTGCCGTCGGCTTGAGGGTGGAACGCCATGGAAAGCTAGATCCAACTGCCGCAACGAATCATCAGTTCGTGCCAGATTCGGCAACCGGCCGTCTCTGTCGCTTGTGATGGTTTTTGGCACGCCGTTTAGCCGTACGATGTTGTTTAGAAACAGTCGTGATGTGCCTTTGACAGTGACGGTGGTCTTCGTCATTGGAATGACATGGGAAATTTTGGATAACCTGTCGATAACCACGACGATTGCGTCATATCCCTGAGGTGTCATCGGTAGTCTAGTGATGAAGTCCATGGAGATGTCGGTCCTCAGTTCCGTTGGAATGGGTTGCTGCTACAGAAGTCCGAGTGGCTACATGCGATAGGATTTTTATCATTGACATGTGTCACACGATTTGAAGTGTTTTTCCATGTTGGTTTGCATCTAGTCACATTAGTTGTACTTCGCCAGCTTCTTCAACATCTTTTCTTCTCCAAAATATCTACCCAGACCAGTGCCGTGGCACTCCTCGAGCAGCATGCGGCGGAGTTTGTCGTTCAGAGGTACGACCACCTGGCAAGAGAACCGTCGTCGCCAATAGGGTGCGTCGTGTCAGAACTGTACTTTGTCGTATCTGCCATGCTGGTCATATGCATGTGTAATAAACTACTTCAGATACAAATCTCTTTGTAGTTGAAGCGTCGCTGCCTCAGCCATCAAGTCCGGCCGGCGGCTGAGTGCATCTGCTAGGTTGGTTTTGCCCAACGGGTACTCGATATTGTAGTCGAACCCGGAATCAAGAAACTCCATCCATCGGGTTTGACGTTGACTGAGGTCCGGTTGCGTCTTCAAATGTTTCAGCGCGTGATGGCCGATACGTATGGCGCATCGTCACGTCTTAAACCCGTGTAGGACCGCAAGCATCTCCTTCTGGTGTAAAACATAGTTGAGTTCCGGTCCGTGCAGCTTTCGCGACATGTACGCAGCCAAATGCTCTCCGTTGTTGTGATCGTGTAGGAGAACTGACCCACTGGCTCGGTCGGAGGCATCCATGATGTAATCGATCGTTGGATCGGCCAATTGTAAGGCTAGCGCCGAGGTCATGGCATTTTACAAATCAGTGAAGGCTTCTTGTGCGCTGTCTTCCAAAAGCCACTCATTTTCTTCTTGATTGAGGTTGGAGAGAAGCGTTGACACTCGGGTGTAGTCCCGTACAGAATGCCAGGAGTAATTGCCGAAGCTGAGGAAGATTTGAACGTCTTCGACGTTGGTCGGCGTTGGTCAATCAGCGACTGCTACTGTTTTTTCGCATTCATGATGATCCATCCGCTGTTGATTACCTCATCCAAAAACTCAATCGAACAGTCGCCGAAGTCACACTCTGGGAGTTTTCTAAAGAATTTTTCTCTTTGTACAACTTCGAGAAATTTTTGGAGATTTCCATCGTGCTCCTTTGGAATGCAACTGCACACCAGAATGTCGTCAAGGTATATCACGATAAAATCGTCGAGTTATGGGCAAAAAATGTTGTTCATTGCCACCATGAATGTTGCCGGGGTAATCCTGAGTCCAAATAGAAAGACCGTAAACTCGAAATGCTTATAACACGTTTGGAACACCGCCTTCTTGATGTCGGCATCTGCCACACGAATCTAGTCATAACTGTGGTATAGATCGATTTCAGTGAAGATTTGAGCTCCTCGGAGTTGGTCAAAGATTTCATCTGCATAGAGAAGAGGGTAAAGGTTCTTGATGGACTACCTGGCATTGTTTAACGCCCGGTAGTCCATGCACATCCACATTTCGCTAGTTTTAATTTTCAAAAATAGTACTGGTACGGCGCATATGGTGATGTGGATGGTCGGATGAACCCCTAACTGAGCATCTCGTCGAGTTGTTTCTTTAGCTCGGTCAGCTCATGGTCCCTCATCCGATGGGCTCCTCAAACGGTGGGTTGGTTGCCTGGTTTCATTTTGATGTGATGGTTGATGTCGTGCTGAGGTGGCAAGGTTTTTGGGAGTTCGTTGGGGAAGACATCCTCAAACTTTCAAATGAGAGCTGTGAACTCCTCGGGAACCATCGCAAACTTTGTTGATGCCGATGAGGCCAATGAGGCTGATGTGGCTGATGAGGCCCATGAGTCAGCTGCTACAACTTTCGCTTCCTCCATTGGTTTGAGGTGCATGAGCCAGCTTGAGCCCCTTGTCATATGCAGTGTTTGGCCACGTTGAGCGATATTGGCTGGACAAGTTTTCACTTGTTGGTTGCTATGGTTTCCTATGCTCCTTCCACCTCTACTGCTTTTGCTCTCATCTTTCACCCCACGCACGGAAGTTGTCGCTTGGAACCATTGTACTCCACGTAGACGTCGCCACTGTTCCACTCAATCTGCGGATTGTGCTGGTGTAGGAAATCATGCTCGAGAATGATTTTGTGATAATTCATTGGACATGACCGAGGTAAGGTTAATCACCTCCACATCATACACTTGATTTCCTATGTATACTACACTTCTATTATGTTCGCTCACTAGAGTTTTACCAGCACGTAACTACTTGCTCTATCACTAATTTCACAATGAACACGTACGATGGTGTTCTCAGTGACGTTTGGATAAAAGTTTACGGGGGTGTGATCATATACCCATCGAATTCTCAATAGATCCGCCATATCCACAGACCGCTCTTTAACAACTCCATATCCAACTTATTTGAACTTTAACACTGAAACATCCACCGATTGAAGAAAAACAACAACGTATCCAAAAAAGGGTGCGCGAATACCATGTCGTCGCTGCATGAAATACAGCTTCCGATTGATGACGTCATCACTCCCCTTAAACAATAACAAACCCCACGTTTGAGGTGTTTGTGATTGTTCAAGGGAGGGGTTTGTGTGGGGTTTGCGTGAGGGGTCCAAGATACCCCATGCGTTGAAAGGGAATCTGCTGGGCCCCGCTATCGCGTGGCCCAGCAGATGCCCGCGCAAAAAAATGAAACCCTCAACCCCGAATGTAATTCGGGATTGGGTTTGAAGGTTTTTTTCTCGCAAACCTAAGGTTTCTTGTTTGCCATGAAGAAGAAATAAAACTTTGAAATGAGCATTTTCGCTCAATCGCAATCGAGCAATGACCCTTTCTTTTATTTTCTTTTTTGACGGGCAAACCCCCTATTACGATGTACGGTTTTATGTTTTACGTGGGCTCTGCCCGCGCAAAACATAGAAAACCCTAAATCGTAATAGGGGGTTTGCGCGTCGAAAAAGAAAATAAAAAAAAGGTCATCACTCGATGGCAATCTCGCGAGGGAGTGAGGTCACGATCGAGCGACGGTCACATGACCCTCCTCGCCATGCTCGATCAGCGACGCATGTCGCTGATCGAGCATGGCGAGGGTGCCGGATACGTCGTTCTTATTTTTTGAAGTGCTGGATATGGGGGATATAAATTTCTGCTCGTGGATGTGGGAGGGTCCGTGATTCTGGATTATGGATATCCTGGTTATTTTACCCTAGAAAAACCAAAGTAGTAAGTTCCGTTAATTTCCAAATATTCGTTACCGTCTACTAGCTAACCTATTTACGTACTAAAAACTCAATTGGGGTATATCGGTGAGAAACAAGAAGTAAAGAAATGCAATAACAGAATAGAGATCGCCAATTGCAAGCAAAAATGACATGCAGTCACTTTCCTTCAAGTTCGCTTGTGCCATTAATGTGATTTTCTTGAAGTCAATTCATGTCCCCCCTCATCCCCCCCTCCCCCCGCCACCAACACCGAATGTATTTGGACGATGAATTGGGCATCGTATCGTAGAGATTTGTCAAACTGCACACATACATGTTTTCTTGTCTCATCCCCTCTCCCCCCCCCCTCCCCCAACCATATCGAATGTGTTGGGGGAGTGTATCGGGGTTTGTATCGTAAGCTCGATCGAAATCGTACACAAGTGTATACATACAGTTGTGTACTATTTCAGATCCCTTCAAATGCATTTCCCAATACTCGTCCCCAATACAATTAGTCTTCTAGGAGGGGGGAGGACGACCTCTCCCCCCACTCCCCCCCCCCCTAAACAGTGTAACTGTATTTGGTGTGTGTATCTGCAATTGTATCGGACAGACTTTCAAAAGCATACATATGTATATTCCTTTCTGATGTATTGAAAGTCAATTGAGAGTGTTGATTTCTTTTCTTCGACAATTCGGATAAGACCAAAAATCTAAGAACTTGTTTACTCACAAAATTCGCTTACGAATGACGCGAAATACCAAACAACACCCCCACCGGAAGTCCCCTCCCCCTCCCCACAGCAGCGATTGTGTTGTGTCGGACAGTGCATCATGCATAATTTTGAAGAAATACTTGAGTGTATTTGTACACTTGTGCACTGAGTCGACCCCCCTCTAGATGCATCTCTGAATGCAATCCTGCGATACAATTCTACTTCGGCGCGAGGGGGGGGGGGGGAGAGTGGGGCCGCGCTTGACTGTTGATACCTACCATTCGAACGTCAGGTCATCCATTTACACAAGTAATATCCAGATTAGGTTATTGACAGAATCAAGTAAACGTATGCGTCTGCTCCAATTTTACAGATATAGCATACTATCCCAGAAGGTACACAAGTGGGTTTGATTTTCAGAAAACATACGCTGAAGTTATCTGAAGCAGAAGCATTGTAGTTTTAAAATGACATTGTTTAAAGAATCCTCCTCTCAAGAAGTTTTATTGGATTTATGCTATTCATTTACATTGAAGTTAGTGTGTACATTATTGTAGCAAGCAATTTCTGGGAAACATTATCAATTGTCCGGTATTTTTTCTTCGAAGGCTCCTCACCATATGTTTACAACTTCTACAATCATTGTTCAGTGTATGGATTTGGGATGACTTGGCATAAATGACATGACCTCCATACCATTACGCCTTGCAAGTCTCCTACTCACATTTGCCGTGGTTCTTGGAGTCTTTGTATCTGCAACATCTTGTCCACATTTTTCCTTCAAACACCACTGGTTTGTTTCGTAAACCTAGCTTCCGAAACATGTCGTTGCTTACAAAACTGTGAGAGACCCCTCGATCCACTAGTGCAACCGTGGGATTGCACTTTTAGCAATATCACCCGTTGGCCGTCCTCGTATCCCTCGTCAAACTTAGTGAAGCCCTTTGTGGCTTTGTGAACAGTTCAGGTTGGCGATCATTTGGTACAGATCGCTCTTCCTAGACAAGAGTCGTGCCTTTCACTCCTTCCCCTTGTCGTTTCCTGAGTGATGTTTCTATGACTTCCTCCCTCTTTTGGCCTGCTGCTTGCTTCGGCAATTCCGAGTGATATGCCCAACTTTTCCGCAGTTGTAGCAAGTGCGCATGTCTTTTTGGTTGATGGTGTCCACTTCCGCCGGAGTCGAGAAGTCCCCTGACTGGCTTTCTTCTGTTTCCACAATAACTGTGATAGGGAGGTCGCCAGGCGTAGGATTCCTGGATCAAAGTGTTGTAGTCAGGCATTGTCGATCCTTTCTGTTATTGCGATCATCTGTGGTAAGTCGTTCTAGATGCCAAAAATGGTGATTGCTTGCCAAATGTCCCGTTTGAGGCCATTGTTGTAGCGAAAACAGAGTTTTTTGGGGGCGATTTATGCACCAATGATGATCTCGCATAATCTATACGTGTACTCTGCCACCCTACGTTGTTGATGGAGGTGCTGGAGCTTCTATCGAGCGTCAGATTTTTTGTTCAGCCGTCCAAAGCATGCAAGCAACGTGTGTGAGAATTCACTTCAGTCAGTTGGTGGTGTCAGGGCATCTTGCCATTGTGGGTTGATCTTATCCAAGGGTAGAACGGTTGTGGTTGACGATGCGAGATGGGTGCCGTCGACCGTCGATGAGGCCCCGCCCGTCTCGTGCTGTCGTTGGATAGCCTGTAGGTTGGCCCACCAACTCCATGCCATGTCACACAAAAATACGGCCGCGAAGTCAATTTTGTTCTGGTCGTTGTTGACCCCAGCAGCGGTGAAGTACACCTCCAAATGTGTCAGCCACATCCAAACGGTCAGTCCTTTGGAGTTTTTAGCATCGAATGGTTCAAGGAGGGCCTGGCAAACCTTGGCTTTGTTGGAGAGTTGGGTGTTTCTCTCCACGAGCACTGCCTCTCATGCACTTGCGTTGCAAAGAGCCTCCATTGTGATGTTGAGTTGTTGGAGCAGATGGCTGTTGACTCCCTCGAGCGTGGAGATACGGTTTGCCATCTCCTCGTTGATCCGTGCCTATCGTCCGGTGCCACTTGTCGCTCTTGTTGCACACACTGTGGTTTTTGGTAGGGGCGGCTGGTTTACCGCCGTCGGGTCCGTGGCCGGATTGGTCGTCAGAGCTGTCGGGAATTTCCCAACTGCCACATAGCCTGCCACGCCAGCATTCGTCACCGCTTCAGGGTCCGCGTGCATGGTCATGTTCTGCTCCTCTGTCACCAAAGTCGTCTCCAAGGACTCCTGCTCATTGTCAGGTGCACTCACTCGTTTCACGTCTTGGTCGTGAAGCCTATGAAGTCTTGATGTGCGAGATGCACTGACGGCTTGACAAGGTAGTCCTCTGGATAAATGAAGTAGTCAGCTGCCCTTTCAGCACCGTGCACTCATACATCAAGTGGTCTGTTGAACTGAGCATGGATGTTGAATAGCTATGAGTTGCGAGGCGGAACACGGTTTGAGAATTTGGGACACTTGAGAAAATTGTAATTAGTGGTAAGTTTACTTTGATGACAAGTGTCGCAACGAACGAACACATACATACAAGTGTCGAGATACTAATGAGACATAGGGTTGTTGGGTCCATTGTCGAGCGACATGTGTGGATCCACGTCATAAGTCGTTATATCAAGAAGCTCTGCCAAGGAATCAGGGGCCTTTGAAGATCAATGGTGAAGATGCAAGATGCATCTTCATAAATCGCGATAAATCTCAATGTGTCAAGACGTCGATCAAAAGACCGCGACACTTCTGTCGATGTTTCTTGAAAGTGGTCAAAGTTGTAAGAACGCGAGAGAGCAAACACCGGAGGGCGACGGCAATTGGCCGAATTGTTCTCGACCATCGAAGCAAGAATCAAGGTCTTGACACACGGTGGGCTACTTGTGTAATGACAGAAATACCCACTCGGAAAATTCAGGGCCTCGTCTACATCTGATACTCGAAGCAACCTCTCAGGACAAGGCGGCGTCACATGCGGCGCTCAACCAAAGTGCTAAAAACTCTAAGTACTCGGTTTCCACTATTGAATATATCCGATGCACAAATTGAAAAAGAATACATAAAGTACACTTACTACTTATTACAAAATTTTCAATTGTCTCCATTTCTCAAATTGTCTTGTTTAGGTAGCTCTCGTTGCTGGGATGAGGGGGCCAGCAAGCAAGCAAGAGGAATGGGACAAAGCCATGGATCATGCTAAGCTCACTTCCACATAAAACACACTATCGAACGACAAGTGAGCAGGTAGTGTGGGAATATAGTGCTGAGTGCCAGTTGACCAAGCCATCCATTCGAGGCTCTCGACGTGGGGGCCGGATGCCATCCAGAGATNTCCTCCATCCTCTCCCCCTCCCTCTCCTCCCACCCTTCCTCCAACCAGTCTGCCACCTCCCTCTCAGCCCCCATCATCTCCTCCCGGTCCTTCTCCGGGCGCTGCTGCTCCTGTGTGGTGCTCTACGCCATTCGATCCCCAAGGAACTACCAGGTATGTCGCTACTACCACTGTCATTTTGTTCACACTACACAACGGTCACATTGGTATCCCTCCTTCCCTTACCCAGCAGCATGGGGGGCGGCAACGGCAGCGGCGTGGGGGGCAACTGCGGCAACGGCGGCGGCGGCAGCAAAGGCGGCAACAAATGCGGCGGCAGCGAAGGCGCGGTGGCAGCAAAGGCAGTGGTGGCAGTGGCTGCAATGGCGGCAGCAATAGCAGCAGCGTGGCACTGCTGCAACAGCAGTTGTTGCAATAATGTTTCTGTGCTCTGCAGCTGAACCCGATTTTTTTCTTCTGTTCTTGGTGCTTCCCCTGCAGCTGCTGCTGCTGATATTGTTGTTTGCGGTGTATCCTAGCGGTGTAGCTATTCTTGGTACTTGGGGCATGCACATGCGTTTATTTGGCACGTGCGAATGTTCTTGGCATGTGTGCCTCTGAGTTTGTGTGCGTGCGCGTGTGCGTGCATGCGTGCGTGCGTGCGTACGTGCGTGCATGCGTGCGTGCGTGCGTTTGTATGCGTGCGTGCGTGCGTGCTTGCGTGCGTGCGTGCGTGCGTGCGTGCGTGCGTGCGTGTGTGCTTGTGGGCGCGCGCGCGCGCGCTCGTGCGTGCATGCGGGCGGGCCGGCGGACGTTTGTGCATGTGCCTCTATGTTCGCACGCATGGGTGTGCATGTGCATGCGCATGCTTTTGCGAGTGTGTGTGCGAGTAGGCATGCACGTGCGATTGCGCAAGCAAGTGCGGGTGGGAGTGCGCGTGTGAGTGCCTGTGCTGGTTTGTGTTCAAGTGTGCGTGCACGTGTGCGTTCGCATGCAGGTGTGGTACTCTTGCCTCTGTGTGTTTGTGTGTGTGTGTGTGTGTGTGTGTGTGTGTGTGTGTGTGTGTGTGTGTGTGTGTGTGCGTGCGCGCTCGTGTGTATATATGTGGAGTCAAGAGGTCACTTGTGTGTATTGTACCCATAACCAACACTTCCCTCATGATCCAGAGACAAACAACCCAAGACATACCGGAGAGTACGAGAATTTAATGAGATGATACGATTGACAAGCATGTAGTAGACCAACAACATGTACAGCCTTTTTGAACATTCCACTACTAAGAGCTTTAGTAAGGAAGTCTTGCTGACGAGTTTCGACCCAGACAACCTAAACTTCTTCTCCAGCAATGCTCTCGCATACAAAGTAATTCTCAATGTTGATATGCTTGGTGCAGGAGTGATGCATGCCATTATGCTCAATGATCGCCTTGGCACTTTGGTTGTCACAGCGCAGGGTGATGCAGCGGACGGGAACACGTATTTGTTGTATCAGGCAAGACAACCAGACACTTTCACACACACCTGCACCGAGTACCACGTATTCTACCTCACTAGAGCTGCTGACAACACATCCATTTTTCCCACTCATCCAAGAGATAGCAGTCCCACCAACAAGAAGGATGTAACTGGTGCAATTGCAAGCATTCGTGTCGTGTGCCCAATCGTTACCTGTGTATCCATCAACAAACACCGAGGGCTGGGCGCGATCGTATAGTCCTACACGCATTATGGAGAGTGCGTAGTGGACAACACACAGCAATATCTCAAGGTGTTTCAAACTGGGCTATTGGGGGAACTGGACTAAGAATTTGACTGAGAAGGCCACATCTACTCCGGTCATGGTCGTGGGAGACATGAGTGATCCGATCACGCTAAGGTAGTTGGTGACATTGACAGACTCCCCCAATTGTGATGGATCAAGAGACTCTAGTAGGCGCTGACCTACTAGAGTCATCGGTGTGGAACCAGTGGGGGTGTCAGCCAGCAAGGGGACGGAGTGCTCTGTCAGGATGTAGATGTATGCAGCCTGGTGCACATGTAGAGGGTGACGCTGACGGTCACGCTCACGTTCCATTCCAAGGAACACTCGTGCCGGATCCAGGTCATTCATCTTGTACTTGGAATACAGCAGGATTGCCGCAGGACTCAGAGAGGCAATGAGTAGGTCGTCGACATAACCAGGACAGCCATGAGAGGCTCAGAAGGTGCATTCAGGAATAGCTCAGGGTCAACACCGCTACTGCTATAGCCACCCATCTCAAGAGCGAAGGAGATTTCCATGTTCCAGCAACGCGACGACTACTTGAGCCCACACAGAGCTCTATGTAGCCGCCAGACCTTGTTTATGCCATCGGTGAATCCAAATCATTCAAGCATGTAGATCTCCTCATCAAGTCATCCATGTAGGAAAGCATTGTTGACGTCCATCTGCTCAACTTCCCAGTCGTACTGGGCGACCAAACCTAGAAGAGTGCGGGCAATGTTGTACAGCCCGACCAGAGAAAATCTCTTGTTGAACTGAACTCCAGGGATTTGAGAGAGCCCTTTGATTGTGAGGCAAGTCTTGTTCTAGTCAAGTGTTCCATCAGGCTTCAGCTTTTGTCGAAGCACCCAGCAAGCAAAGACGGCTTTGTGACCGGCCGGGGGG